>OY735216.1:2960000-3050000 GCA_963457665.1 Thysanoteuthis rhombus
CAATTTGACATTTGGGAGATGGTGTTGCTGTGGACCAAAGTAAGTTTGAATTTGTTTGGATAGGCGGTTCTCGAGAAAGCTACAATTAATCGGCCGGTTCGGAACAGATACGTGTTCAACGGGCACTAGGCTCCAGTTCCGAATAGACATATATTCAACAACCAAGAAGAAGAGGGTCCTGCCCCAAGGATGACATGACTGAGGGATTTCACGTAACTCTCCAGCCTGCTAGGCAACTAAATAAATAATGTTATCACAGTTTTTAGTCTATGTTGTCAGATGTTCGTAGCTCTGTAACTATGTGTTTTGAACAGCTCTAAATAGCCCCGTTGGCGTTCAAGTTAGCTAATTGCGACTATAACTCCTAGAATCTGATCAGGGCAGATAATCTCTAGGACCAGGTCTCCTTGGTAATGATTGGAAGGATACAAGTACGGTGCCACAAAGATGAAAATTGCAATTTGGTGGTACTCATCATCAGTCTTTCAACGTCGTTGAACATTGCCCTTCCCCAGGATTCGTCACAATTCTCTATCATGGGTGTCGCGGAGCCAGTATTTCCTCAATTTGTCTAGTTCATCTCTCCATCTTGTGTTCTGTCGGCCTCGGTTTCGCATGTGATCTCTGGGGATCCATGTTGTGAGTAGTGATGTCCATCGGTTGTCTTTCATTCTTGCAACATGGCCTGCCCATTGCCATTTGACAGAAACCTTCAACGTCCAGAGCGGCTAAGAAAATCTTGATGTTATCTGGAAGGCATCCGTCCTCTTTGGGTCTCCCCGACCCGTATGATCAGGGATGGTGCAGTTCGTGCATTATGGTGACCACCCTGGCAAGGCAGCTGTTATGTTTCGGCCGATGATCAATCTGAATCCCGGTGATAGCAGATGCGTGTTCTGGTTCCTGGCATTTGTTAGTAAGCAAACACGATTCCACAATGCCATTCCAATTATCACTTTTGACTAGACACTCTGGTGGAAGACCATCGTGATTGTCAACTCCAAGCCAGTGGAAAGTGATCGGAGGAGAACTATCTTACGTTAGGATGGCCTCCATGATGAGATGAGCATCGGTTGCATCGAACATCTGAGCTGCAAGAACTGCTGGAATTGATGTGTCTCAAATTCAGTAATCTATATGATGTGTGGGAAAAACTGTTGCATGGGCACTTCTTGCACACTCGAAATGTACAAGAATTTCAAAAGATCTGAAAAAGTTTTTTTTTGATACATGTCTAGTGGAGTACTTATGATATTGTGAATTTGCTAACTCAAGATTTTTTTAAAAAGTGAACAAAATCTAAGAATTTAATGAAATTTTTTAAAAAATCCAAACGATTATCTGTAGAAGATGTCTCGGGGAGAACTCACAGGAACTTGCAAGGTTCTATGTCAAATAATGTATGGTAGCACCGACTCGAAATTACAGCAAAGTTCGCAAAAATAAAAATTCATAAGAAAAAAATCAACAAAAATTTCTAGAAATTGGGAAAAAAAACAACTTTTTTTTTTAAAATTCGAAGACCTGTTCCAGGAGATGCCTGGTGGGGTACTCATGCAAACTTACAAGATTCTAGGCAAAACCGTATGTCCTGTAGCGCTGACAAAATAATTTAAGAAGTCCTAAAAAAACCTCAAAAATTCAATTTAAAAAATTGCAAAAATTTCAAAAAATACAAAAACCTTTCATAGAAGATGTCTAGTGGAGTACTCATATAAAATTACAAGAGAGTCCGGTAGCGTTGACACAACTAAAGCACTAAAAATACCTAACTACCTTGTTCGTTGTTTGATCGGGTCGCTGGTCGTGGCTACGGTGATTCAACACGACAGTTCGGTAAAAATCGGCAATTTCCGCTAACTTCCGGCCATTCAACAACATGGCGCTGAGTGAAGAGCACATGGAGAAAACAAACGTCAACTTTTACGATGTTTAAATCTTTTGTTTTTGATTGAAATTATTTTTTTTTTCTCTGTCTTCCGAATGTCACTAAATAATTAGCGGTAAGTATAATTTTTATCTATTTATTCCCTCCTCTCTCTTCGTAAATTAGGTTTCCCCATCTTTCTGATATAAGGCTGTTAAGTAAGAGTGTCGTAAGACCCTCGAAAAAGTTTGTCTGCTATGAAAACTTGAAATAATTGATTTTATTATAAGTAATAACGATGGTCCCAACTGGATTTCAGGGGGAAAAATGTCTATTGCCTTTTTAATTGTGGTGTAAGAATGTTTCATTGTAGTTTTCGTCTTTGTGTTTGTTGAACACGTCCGTAGTATGCTTGGTATTATTAAATTACGATAGTTATTATAAGAAAATATTTTATTAAACGGATTTAATTTTCAATTAAAGAGCAAAATTCACAGTGTGAAAAGAGTCAAGTTAAGAAATAAAACGATATTATCAAACAAATGATTTTCCTTCCTTTAGAAAGAATTGTATGTATTTTCAGGGGGTGTTTCATTCAAATTTTGGTTTTGTTATTCAGCATCCCCCTTTTTTTTAAATAAGTAAATAAAAGTTTCCATTGATTTCTCAACAACTACCATTCAGTCTATCTTCCTATTTTATTACTCAATACCATCAACAGCTGAGTTTCAATCGGGACCACCATCGTAAAGTTGTACCCAAAGTTGCACAAAAATGAATTGTATAAATTTGAATTACTAACAATCGACCATGAATTAACACAAGGATTAAAAAAACTTATCTATTCACTATTTGGTCAAAGATGATTGACGCATCACAATCTCCAAACTGAACTTCGTAAAAAGATGGCTTAGTGTTTTAAAGAAGATAAGCAAAGTAAGTTTTACAACTCCCATGCGTTTTTTTATATTAAAAACAGAATAAGTGTTATAAATAATTGTCAATATTCTCAAAATAAAAAAAAATGATAACTTTAATTTGATGTTTATTTATTTAAATTTAATTTTAAAAAATACACAATTGTCTTTTTTCCCCTGTGAAATTTAGTGTTCAACTAACTTTGAGTTTTATGGGATTAAAAAAAAATAATCAAGAGGGTTCAGATTTGCTTTTAATCATTTTAAAAAATATTTTGAGCAAAAAAGTTTGAAGTGTATTTTCCCAACAAAAAATCTAAAATAAAAGTTGAACCTTTATTTTATTCCTTACATGACTTGGGTCATCAAATTTTTTTTCTAATTACATCTTCAAATTAGTCTATGTAGGAGATGAGAGGATTTCTTTCCTCCTTGTGATTTGATAGTAGCACTGATGTCACTTGAATTGTAAAAGGAAAAAGGGAGACGTACAAAGAGAATGTGTGCCAAGTATGAACTTAGATGCTGAGATGGAACAAAGTAAAAAGAACACATACAAGTATTTTGGATAGACAAAAAAGACGTACGTTTAATAATAGGACAAAAATGACAAATGAAAATGAAGTACATAAAATGATAACATAAATCTGATTGATCATGTAGAGAGAAGAGATAGCGAAAGGTGGGAGCTCTCTTTTCATTGACAGTACTGGCATCTGAGTTGAAGCAGAGTTGTCTGAACTGCTTGTGATGGCTTGGATCGTACCAAGGGATACGTGGAAACTAGGTTCAGTATGCAAGCCATACTGCTAAGTGTGCGTAAACTTGGGGGCTATTCTCTGACGCTAATAGACACTTGATGGACAGACCATGAAAGACAGAGAACACAGAGTTGTATCCATGCATGTTTCCCTGTACGAAAGATTATTGTGACTATCAAATAATAAAAAAACATTGCCATTTCATTCACGAGAGTGAGAGGTGTATACACGTTTGGAGCACGTGGTGAAGACATGATGGCGTAGCTGCATGCATGTGTTATGCCACAACACTGGTGAAGTGAAATGGGCAAATTTAGTACAGAGATAGGTCATGGTGGAAAAATGATCAGATCAGCCGGGAGGTCAGTGTAATGATAACGATCTTTGGGAGAAGGAAAGAGGAAGAAAAAGTAGCCGGCAACAAGTGCCAGTACCACAGGTGTAATCAGCTAGGGGTACTGGTACTAGTGGGTATTGGACCATGTGTGTACAGGGCTTTTATAGGGGCCGTCGGAGGAAGTGACGTTTTTGACACCTAGCTAAGAGAAGGGTTTCGTTTTTAATTCCTAACTTAAAGTATAGGGGATGCTACACTATCATTACATTCTCCTGAGGAAGGCTGTAGAATGGATTGTACAAAACATTATGTACTCATGTTTTAATATCTCCAGTCTGACTTGAAAATTTATTCACTAAGATTCAGCTTAGCCAAAGAGTAATTTTTCATAGAAATAAATTTTTTCCCCAATGTTATTTTTGAGAAAAATTAAATGGGCGTTCAATTTACAATGTACATATGATGCAAAACTGGACCCTTACTTTGCCTCTATTTTTCTGACATAATATTCAATTTATAACATATAATGCTGAAAAATTATAAAATGACCCGTCTCTTGAGAGACAACTTCCAATGGCATATGAGGGCCAGTGATAAAATCCTGGCTTCTTTTGCATGCATCAGCTAAGTGATCCTTGCAAGTCTCTAGTCTGGTTTAAACCACAAATTTTATTTTTACAAGTTTTTATGACCATCCCTTTGGTAGGTGACAATTCTACTGATGGGATACTTCCACCCTAATCACACAGCTTAGAGTGTACTCAATAAGCTGCTGAGTATATGGGGAAATTTGTCCTAATGAAGAGTTTTACACCCTCTTTGCTCATACCAGGAATCGTACCCAGGACCTTCTGCATGTGAAGCAGAGGTGCTAACCTTTACATTACCTGAGTAGACATAAATATACCTCTAAACTTGACTCTTATTTCATGTCCGTCTTATTTTGTATCTCTACCCACATAAGTTGAATAAAGGGTTTGGTTTAAAAATTCCAAGAAGATTACCGACGACAACCGAAATGGTGCTGCAACTAAAACCTTGTGACTTACCAATCAAGATGAGGACACTAATCTGAGTAAATCCATGTACAATAATCTTATGTATGTCTTTTTTTTATTTTATTGCAGTATGGTAAATATGCAAGCATTAACTCATTTTTGCCTTTCTTTCTCTTCCTCCTCTTCCAGATACCATGGTGAAAGGGCGAACCTGGAGGAAAAGAAAGAAGCGAAATGAGAGCTCCAAGGAATCACTCTGCTGCCAGGCTGAGTATATTTCACTTCGGAAATGGATGAAAGCCGAGGGGAATTTTCAATGCCCCCACCTCATTCCCCACAATTTCCCTGGTGAGTGTCTTTACCCATTGAAACTACCGAACTAACTGAGTAATTAACCCTTTCAGAACTAACTATTGACATGCTTAAAGCCTGAATCAAAATGCCTCAATAGATTTCTACAGGAGATCTATGGGACATCTATGTCCCACCAGTCATAGAACGTTGGAATATAAGAGAGCCTTGTGTCAAGTATTTTTCATTTTAAATTTGTCCTAGTCTACCACTTTGGTTGGAACTTTTTGTAATATGTCCTATGTTTTTTCAAAAAAATGTAACTGTTATCAGAACACTTTTTTTTTAAAAATAATAATTTTTTTAAATAAGGCCTGATTTTTTTTTTTTTTTTTTTTTTTTTTCCTTCTCTTCTCTCTTTGGGGGTGTCTGGGAGACAGCCTCCTAATGAAATTCCATTTTCACAAATAACTCTTTTATTAGTGACAGACACAGACTTTTAGAAGGTTAGGGGCAACATATGGAAATCCATGCCTCACAAGGAAAGAAAAACCCAAAACATCACCTGAATCCAACATTGTAGTGTTGCTACCATTACATTCAGATAGTACGCCTGAAGAAGGCCGTAGAATGGATTGTCCAAAACATTATGTTAATAATACAAATAATAAGGAGTTCAATCATTCAAAAAATTTTTTACATCTAGATAACATTTCTCGAAATAGACAATAATATTTGTGTAATTGATTTATTCAAGTAGACAATATAAACCTGATTGAAAACTTGAACTTGTTCAATGTTTTCGCTCGCAAACCGGTTTGTCAAACCCTATTCTAGATATAAACTTCTTTTTTCCAATTTGCTGTGTTGTAAACAAATTTATTTAATTTCCAATAGATGGAATATTATAAATCATTATTGGCATTTTTTTTTTTCATTTTTATGCTCTTATTGAACAACTGTTTTGGCCACACTGTTTTGTCTACAGACTCGAAAATTGGCATCAATGCTCTACTATAACCCTTCTAAAAATGTTTTCTTTTATTTTTGGGAAAAAAAAGCTTTTTTGATCATCATTTTGATTGGTACAACATTAACATTATCAACAACATCTAGATTCTCCAGTATCTAGATTTTTCTTCACTGAATTTCAGATGTTTTCCAGTGGAAAATGCCAGTGATGTTATTTTGTGTCAGATTTATTCCTTAATAGAATTTTTCTACATGACTTGAAATTTTGACACTACAGTTGTTCAATTATTGACTGTGATGATGAGTTTACCTTCATCTTAATGTTCGTTGCTTTTTATCACAACTATTCTCAGACTCGATAAAATTCAAAAAAAAAAAAAGAAAGAAAGCAAAAATATTAAGATGAATGTAAATAGTAGTATAAATGAGAAAAAAATTGTTAATCATCACTTCATTGTAGCTTTTTGAAATGTATGTTTTTTTTTACTAATTTACTGTATTTTTTTTTTTGTTAGTATCCACCATGCACTTTATTATAATGATCTTTTAAAATATATTGCAATAATCAAATATCTTCTTTGAAAGTTCAGTTTTGATAATAACTGCCAAAAATAACATGAAGTTAATCAGAGATCTTCTGTGGGTTTGCAAAAGTTAGTTACTCTTGCAATTGGCAATTAAAACAGCCACCATACATACCAGGGCTGTTGATTTTGTCTGATGATATGTAGACTCCAACTCATTGTGATAAAAACACTACAAGGTATGTGTCTGCAAAGCATCCAGCCATTTAATATCAACAAAAATTATAGCCTACCTGGGGCAATGGCACCTTAGTCCTTTCAAGGTAACCCCCCCAGGACCTCACTCATTTGTCCCAGGATATCTTCCACTTTTCAAAACAGTTTGAAAAGTCCTCTTTGTCAGTTTAGGATTAGATTCTTGAAAAGATTTTGCCAAACTGGTATCAGCATTTATAGAATGAGAAATTCATGTCCATGGTCATCTATGATGAATGGAAAGTAAGGGTACAGTTTAGCATCACAGCTACATTAGAAATAGCAACCTTGGGCGAACTGTCAAAAGCACTGAGAGGAAGAGAAATCCACATCTATGGTCACTTAAAACCAATGAAAATTAAGGCTGCGTTTTAGCATTATAGCTACATTGTAAATAGAATCCCCTCTTTTAATAACTTGAAATATTTCCTTTTGTAAACCTGCCAAATTTCAAGAAGGTCTGAAAGTCTAATAAATTGAAAACAGATGAAATTTAAAGGAAATTTTTTTATATTTAGTTTTTTCTAAAATATAGATACACCCAAAATTACATTGGAGCTGAGAATTTAAAAAAACCAATAACTGAAGATTAATGCAGATGACCTTGACTGTGCAAGTGCCCTTTGGTGTGCAATATCTAAGATGCTGTTGTAAAAATTGATAAGCCAAAATTCTGATAATAAATTAACAAAAGAATCCAAAATGAGAATCCACAAAAAGGAAAAATGAATGAAAATATTAAAAACAACTTGATACAAAAGAACAAATGCCTCACAGGTGAAATAATGGCGAATTATTTTTCCGACATTCCTTCTTGTCATAAATAAGTATCAGCTGATGTTTTCCTCAGGTGAATTGTCAGCAGAAAGGCTATGGATGGTAGGAACTCATAAAATCACTAAGATCACTTCTAATCGGAAAACAATTATGATGGTTAGTGACAAAATGGAGACGAGAAGTCAGAGCAGGTTTCATAAATTAGTATGTTTTGCTAACAAAAAGTTCACCTTAATGTGGAAATTGTTCTTGTATACTTTCTCCAAAACAATCACACGTCTAAATGCTAGTATCTCTTTATATGATGGGCGCTAATATTAACAATATCATTAAAATTGAACAGGATGGAATAAGTTTTTTAAAACGTATAATAATTAGGAAATCTTCATGCATATGATAATTACCAACATGTTTTTATTTTCTGTTTATTTATTTGTATCCTGTCACACTGAAAGAAACCGATTTATAAAATCAAATGGAACTGCCACAATTAGGGCATAAACATAAGTAGCCTGATAACTTACCAATGGACCAAAAGTACATTGGTGAGATGGTTTTAAAATTTTCTAAATGTATACATTAAGTATGTCAGTCTATTGTATTCATTCAGAAAGGGGACAATACATCAAAGCAGCTAACGTCCTGGAAGGGCGGAATATGAAAAATAATTTTAAAAAATGTTGTCATTTTTGACAACACAGATACACACATAGAATTTTACCCAAAGATTTTATACGGACTCTGTATGTTTATGCTGTGGATTCTGTTTAATAGAGCTATCAATTATTAGGACCTGCGACACATTAAGACTAATTTTGTAAGAACTGATTCAAATGTCATCATCACCTTTTTAGCATCCATCATTGGACATTGACTTTCTTCAAGATTCACCAGACTTCTCTATCATTAGTGCTGCAGAGCCAATACTTTCTTAACTTATTTAGTTCATCATGCAGTCTTATAGTTTGCATTTTTGCATATGATCTCTGGGGATCCATGTTGTGAGTTATGATGTTCAGTGGTTGTCTGCCATTCTTACAACATGGCCAGCCCATTGCCATTTGAGTTTTTCAATAGATCCTTTGATATCCCTGACTTCTATTTTTTGCTAATATATTGTGCTGTTTTGTGGTCACTCCATGTTATGTTGAGCATGATTCTCTCATGTGCACGTTGCATGGTTCTTAGTTTGAGGGTCAATCTTTTGATTAGCTTCCATGTTTAAGCTCCATAGGTGACTATCAAGAGGATGCATTGTTTGTAGACCCTTCTTTTTCAGACTAATGGGATTTTCTTGTTGTTGAAGGTGGAGCTTATTCTACCAAAAGTTTATCATCCTAGAGAGATTCTTCTTTTGAAAGTTTCATTGAGATTTATTAGTTTGATGTAGTGGTCTTATTTCTTTCAGGTCTGCATTTTCAATTTGGATTTTTATGTCTTTGTCCTCGACATATTTCTGACTCTTGTTTTACTGATGTTCATGTGAAGACAAACTCTCTTTGTTCAGTTCATCTGGCATTACTTGGAGATCATGAAGGTTCTACTACTTTACACGATATCTCAGAAATTTCTCAATGAACTTTGTGGAAAGATAAATCTTATAGGGAAGAAGTGATTAAATTCTAAGGCAGATCCTGGAATTTGTTTTTGATTGAGAGATTTTTCTGTTTTAATATTTCTAGATTTCTGTATTCGCTCACATCTGTCAACACGGTATCTCTCAAAGTTCTCAAGCAATTTCAATGAAATTTTGTAGAAGATAGAAAAAAAATAATCAAATTTTGAGTCGATCTAGTATTTTGTGTTTCATTGGAAGATATTATTTTTTTATTCAATACTTTTCTGTATTTGCTCCTGACTGTTCATACAATATCTCCAAAAGGTCTCCATGAAATTTTGTGAGAGTGTCAGGTACATTGTGAGGAAGAAATAATTAAGGAATTCATTTTTGTGAGATATTTTTCCATTTTAATACTGAACAGTTGCCAGCAAAGGTGGCAGAGATTTCTATCCTATTCAATGTGTATTCCAGCATTCCTGGCCACACTGTTTTATCTGAAGACTTGGAAATTGGCATCAATGCCCTTCTAAACCCATTCTAAGAATAATATGATAATTTTTTTTTTTTTTCTTTTAGAAAAATAAGCTTTTCAGGGCTTTATTTTGATGAGGTTATTAAAAGCATCTCGATTCTTGAGAATCTAGATATTTTTTTTGTTCTATTTTAGATGTTTCCCAGTGGAAATAACCTTTAGATTCTCCAGAAATCTAAATGGTTTTTTTATTCCATTTTAAATATTTTCCAGTGGAAAATACCATTGACCATATTTATTCTGCAATTGAATTCTTTTACATGTCTTCCAATTTTGACCCTGTGGTCATTCAATTATTGACCCTGATGGTGAGTTTTATACAATTCTGTGTGTATGCTCCTGTCTTTCTACACATCTCTTGAAGTTCTCAATGAATTAGACAGAAATTTGGGGGCTGATCTAGGAATTAATGTTTGATTGGGAGATATTTATTGGCTGGTTGCTAAGATTGAAAATTTTTCCAAGCCAACATTGCTAAGAAAAGTCCAGAATGTTTTCACATCTGAAATTGTTCAGTAAACCCAAAAGTATTGATATTCCAAGCTGTATGCTTTTAACTCAATGTAAGCAATTCTGGACAAGATCTGCTCACCTGGACTATAAAACATTTTACCTTTTTCAATTTATCGGCTCTGCTGGTTATTGGGTCCAAAATCATTGATTCTAAAAGTGATCCTATTCAGAGGGAGTTTTGGTAAATTATTTGTGCATTTAGTGTTACCAAAAAAGGTTATTGTAAAAGATAAAAAGCATTTTGCTCAAAGTACTTTACTTGACCAAAACCTGCTCATCACATCAAAAGTTATGAAAGTTTCAAGTTGCAATTTTTACCCCTCAAAATTAAAAAGTGATGTAATGGAATCTCGCCTTTCCACGTGGTCCAAAAGAAAAAAATGATACTCCAAGAAAATCCTTTCTCCGAATTTGTGAATGACTTTGCCCTCATTCTGCAATGAAATTGGGGGAAATTGGTTAATTATTACAGGGAATTCATATTTCATATTTATATTTTCATAAGTCCATTGTTTCTGAGACAATCATTCTTAGAGTTAATCAGTCAAACAGGTTTAGTTTAAAGGAACATGTTTCAAGCAGTGTTGCCAATTTAGCTCTTTTGGAACTACATTTAGCTTTTTTTCATGTTTAGCCACTAATTCTAAATCTTGCTTCTAGCTTCAAATCTTATATTAATTAGTATTTAAATTATTTTACAAAATATTGGCATCGGTCAAGTGTTACAGTACTAGTAATATCATTGCAGGTCAAGTTAGTGCTGATGTTTACTCAGGCTGTCATAGGGGCTAGATTTTGATGAGAAAAAAAAGCTAAATTGGCATCACTGAAATGGAGCTGTGAGATTCAAAGTAGGCTTATGCTAAAGTTTCTGATCACAAAATTTCTCAAATGAGTTTCTGATGATACTTAAAATACTAAATATCAACACATTTTGTTACGCAATTCTGGGAGTTTAATTCATCATTGATTCTTTCATTCATAAAATATATTAATTCTGCTGAACAACAAAGTAAAATACTCCGGAGACAGAATCAAAACCTACAATGGAAAATTCAGATCAAAAGATATTTCCATTATTTTACAATGCAGGGTGGGGGACATTTGAGAGCTGAACAGACAGAGTTGTCTTAGTGGACTGTTTGCATGCAGTGCTTTGAGGTGATCTTTGTTCAGCAAAACCTTCATCAAAACAACATTATCTTCCATCCTTTAGAATAAAAAACACCAATCGACGGAGAATTAATCAAGGAAAAGTTACCATCAACTAATGCTGGAGTTGGTTGATTTCAATGACATGGTTGTGATCTGGTTATTTTTTGGTCATATTTGTCACCTGCTTGACCTCCCTGCTATTAACAGGGGTTGACTCCCTCATCCTCCCCCTATCAGGAGAATAAACAGTTAAAGCTATCTGTGTGTGTGGGTTCACTTGACACAGGCACTGAACTGTTAACAAATATTTTTATATGAAATTGTTTTATAAGTTGTTTATAATGGAATATCATTGAATTTTGGTTCATGTTTGAACTTATCTTTCCATCTTTGTTAATTTTGACACAATCTGTCAGTTTAATCATTCTTCAGTCATTGCCATGAGTATGTTGCATCAGGTGGTCCATAGATGTTGCTCAGAATTTTTTCTTCCTTGTTTTCTTGACAAGACCAAAAACAGTTTAATACAAGTGATGCTTACTCTGCTCTCTACAGAGACTGGGCGTGGCTTGATGACTCTGAAGCCCCTGAAACCCGGGGATCTCATCCTGTCTGTCTCTTCCTCACTCATCATCACTTCGGATACTGTTCTCTCCAGCGACATCGGACAGTGGATCAAAAAGTAAGTTGTCCATCACTTAATTCCAAAAATCTGACTGGAATCTGAACTCTTTGCGACGGAAAGTTTTTCCTGTTAATTTCGTCAGGAATTTGATTATTTATGTTAGTCTTTATTTCAATTCCTTTACCCCCCCCCGCTCCAATCCAACATTCATTTTTTTCTCGTCACTTCCCAAAGGATGTAGGAAATAATTTCACCAGAGAACATAACTATGATAATTGTAAAGACAGAGTCCCTTCTACTGTTATAAGCTCTTTCCAATCAAGTTAAGTCAGAAAATAAAAATAATTTGATCCTTACATGCACTCGAACAAAACAAGATGAAATTCCACACATTTTGCTCTGAATATTTTATGCCTGGAATTTATTGAACCATTTTTTCAATTTAACATAATAACCATTTCTGGGTGAAATACAGAATGAATATATGGACTGCAATAAAAGTAATAAACTGCTAATTCTCTGTTAATTATGAAGTAGGACGTGAGGGAATTGAACCGTAATACAAAGTGAAATGAGACAGACTGATAAATATCTTGTTTTTTCAAATACACATAAGGATCTTTGATTAATTTATTTTTATTTTTGACTTGAAAAAAGCTTTTAACAAGGGAAGCAATTCGATCATGCAATGCAGGAATACTTATCTTCTTTGGTGGAATTATTTCCTTTTCCCTCCCCCAAATCTATTTCTCCCTTGGCAACCAATTAACCCTCTCAGCTGTTACCTCCCTTGTTCTATTTAATACACCCTCACACACACCCCACCATCTCACCAAGCTGCACAATGAAAAAAATTAGACCCTTACCCGACGGGCACATTACATTTAGCAAAATTTTAAAGAAAATATACACGCAGTTTTTTAATCTGTTGATTCTAATTCACTTCAGTTATCACGGAGTACACATATGTACCAAATGTTTTCAAAATCTTGACCAATGATGGTTTCAACTATGTATTACCTATATCAAATCCTAAATTAAGATTTAACGTAGTTGAATATTCTTTTACTAACCATGAATATTAAACTTGCATTTTTATCCAATGGCAATGCAGTTAATACCTGGTAAATAATTATAATGCTTGACTTTTTGTTTTTCATTTCTTTTCTCATTTATATCAACCAAAAAGAGAAAAGGAAATCATACAATCTCTTTGTGCAATCCTAATGCATTGAGTTCGCCTCTTCTTTTATATTCCAGATTCGGTTATTTCTTACCAGTTTACGTAGTTATGATTTTATTAACCACTAAACAATTTCAGTTCCAGAATATTATCAGATTGTTTGAAAAATAATTAGTTAGTCACTCAGTAGAAACCGTCATGCAACCAGTGTCTTTTGGCAACATACCATGTTGGGGGTGATCAATTAGAAAATCGGAAAAAAGAGTGATCAATGAATAAGTTATTTCTCTCACCTTTTGTTGGGGAGTGATCACTAAAAAAGTCCAAATCAAATTTGAAAAAAACAAGCATAAATGCTGCTGGATACAATCAAGAGTCTAATTTAGCATAAAATTACATTGCAAACTGAAACCCTGCCAAAGGGGGGGATCTAAAAACAAACAAAAAAAAAGTTCTTCTAGCCATAAGGAGTAAATGATTAAATTTTGAGCCCTCTAGCTCCATTGATATGGTATGAAGAAGAAACCAATGTTGACAATTCTTAATTTACTGCAAAATAGTTTTATTTATTTTTGTTAAATTTCAAAATTTTTTGATTGAATTTCCTTTAAGGTCAAATGTAATGTCAGCAAGAGAAATGGGTAAAATTCAATTTGTCTCCCTCTTCTCTGTTTTCCTAGATGTGAACCTCCTTTAAGTGCACATCAGGCCTTGGCTGTCTTCCTGCTAAGTGAACGGGCCAAAGGAGCTCGTTCCTTTTGGTACTCCTATCTGTGTCTCCTGCCCGAAAGCTTTGATACTCCCGTCTTTTGGTCCCCTGCCATCTTCAATAGCCTCCCGCCCCCTGCGCTGGCTTGTGCTCAGGACAATCAGCACACCCTGCACACCGCCTACGCCCATGTATATGCATGGTGCAAGTCAGTGTGCCCTCATTTGGCCCCACTGCTCTCATCACCAGACGATTTCTTCTGGGCATGGTATGCTGTTAATTCTCGCTGTGTCTACATGGAAGTCCCTCAATCATCTTTCATTCAGGATGATCAAAGGAATTACGCTCTCGTGCCTTTCCTTGATCTTTTGAACCATTCACCACATACACAGGCAAGTTTTCATGCTTTTTCTTGTTCAAAGAAATATTTTGCTATTCTTTCACTGAATCAAATGAAAAGGGTTGTGTGTTTTTCACACCGGGATAAAGATTTATAGCACTTGTATTTAAACGAATTAGATGTACAATAAGAAATTCGAGTTTTAGCCTTGCCAATATCTTTGGGTGTGTGTTAAATAGAGAGGGGGGGGGGGCAGATGACAAGGACAGAAGGACTGAAAGGGATTGTTACCTGCAGATTTTTGAGTTTTTAAGAAAAATAAGTTTACTGAATTTGTTTCGGTAGAAAAGTCCATTTGGTGGGTAGAAGATATTTTTACCTTCAAGTGGAAGAGCCCGCTGTTACAGACAGAAACAGAAGAAAAAAAATCACGGTCCATTATATAAGTAGATTTGCTCTAACTAATGTCCTCATCTTGGTTGTTATCATCACACCATTTCCCTGGTTCCAGCCTCCTTCAGAATGTCTATCATGATTAGTAACCTCTTGAGAATCACTAACCAACCCCATTATTCAATCCACAAGGACGGATTGTTCTCATTGCACTGTCCATAACAGAGCTTATCTCTTATCAGTTAATCCTTCCAATACTTGTCTGCTTTTTCCACAGTGTCAGAGTGTCAGACATTTTTTTACTTTACCCAAAAGAGTATATCGGTAAAGGTATCAGTTAAGCACATCTAGTAACCTCCCTGGTTATTGTGAGTTTGATTCCTGGGTCAGGTAGTGCAAATGAATTGGAAAATGAGTCTAACTTCTTAGGTAGACACTATTGCCACTGAGGGTTTGAAAACTTCCAATAATAACAGATTATATCTCTACATCTGAATACTTGAAAAATGCAATTACATTAGTAAACCTTTCATTTTTAACATTATTTTTTATGATGTAAAAACACTTCAAATATCTTCAAAGTATAAAAGGTCCCCCAACAGAAAGCAGTTGAAACAGAGAGAGAGTGGCAATAAATTGATTATTAAAACTATTAACTCCAAGATACCCAATTTTTTTCTTTTCTTTTTTCGAATCATGCCATAGAAATCTTTGAAGTGTCATATTTTTAGTAATTAGGTGCCTAAGAACCTGTCTGATAATTTTCTTTCTAATCAGTAGTTTCAAAGTTCAATATTTTTTTGCATCTTGACATTTATTTTTTTCATAAATAAACAATAGGACTGTAACATTTTTCAATTCCTGGGATTTTGTCAACATTAGAGCCAAATCAGTCAAGATTTTAGAAATTTTCCTAATTGTAAACAAAAATATTTATGCCCAAAAAATGTAAACCAACAATCAGATTGGCCATAACTCACCATCCCCACAAGCCTATGTATAAAATTTCATTGTAATATATTACAGAATAACAAAGTTATCCAACTAAGAAAATGACAATAGACATCCATAGTGAATGATAGTCTCCAGGTTTTAGGCTCTGAAATCATTTCGTTTATTGACTTTCTTGTTTACATTTGCTAAGATGTTTGTTTCTTTCCTACTCATAGGTTTCTGCAGAATTCAACCAAGTAAAACAAAGTTTTGAAATTGTGACTTGGAACAGCACGCCCAAATATGGACAAGTTTTTATCAAATACGGCAGTCATAGCAACACGGAACTCTTGGTAGAATATGGCTTTACCATTCCACAGAATCCATTCAGTGTCCACGATATCTTATTAGGTTAGTTCTTGCTTCAACAGACTTTTTTTTTTTCTTTTGGGTAATTATCCTTTTGCTGGTGATTATTTCAGATTGTTTAAGCTTCAGCCTTGTGCAGAGCATCCAGGATCTGAGCCTCAACCTACTAAGGTCAGCTATACTGTCAGTATACTCCTCAAAAGGATTTTTTCTTGTGAGTCACTTGCAAATGTTGTACTGACCTTATAGATACTCTTGATTCTGAAGCTTCTATCACACTTAATACACTAAACTATCTGTTGTCCTCTATACTACAGTAGTTTTACCTTTTTATATATTTTCAGCCATGTAGTTGAAGTATGACATCAGCAGTAGTAGTAGTAGTAGTAATGATAGTAACCCTAAAATCCAACACTCCTTTCAGATAAACAATTGGAAAGATTGCTGCAAGGCACTTCTTGGATTTTTTTGTCTAGTAATTTACCCATCTGACACAAGGACAGCATAGTGGAGCACCCAAACTCACAAGTATTTTATTTTCTATTTTCAGATGATATCCTGACTATTGCAAAGAAGCTGAATGTCACTTGTCTTGAGCAGAAGGAAAAAATCTTTCGAACAAATCAATTTGACACGTAAAAATGACACTTCTTTTTATTCTTTCGATTTTTCTTCACTCCTAATATAGAAATGGATCAGAAGGTGGAACCCTTCCATTGCACCAAGGAGAGTAAACCTTCCCACAATTCCATTACCTTCTTAGACGAAATGATGACCACTTGTATTCAAACAAAAAATATTTAATTTGACCATTCTAGCTCAAAGTAAATGTTCAAACTGGACAAAAGTAACAGCTGAAAAAATTACTTTTTTTTTTCCTTTCTTTCTTTTAAAACCCTTCCAAGATGATATACAAAGTGTTTACAAAAGAAATGGACAGTTTTGAAAATTTATTAAAAGCAAAACTACTTGAGATATTGATGCAGTTTTATAGAGAAACATTTGAAGTTTATTACTGCAACTTGGAGTTGCTTGATGTGTGAATTTTGCATTATGCAATTTTTTTTTTCAGCACTACAATACACACAATCTTGCAAATTCTCACGAGTACTCGACCAGATATTGTTAAAAACATTTTTTATTTTTGTAATTTAAAAAAAAAATCTTTCATTTTTTGTTATCTTCTGAAATCTTGTGTCCGCCCTCTACCCTAAAACCTTGAAAATCCGCGAGTATTTCACTGGAAGCAATTTTTTTTTTCTCCAACTCTTTTAATCTTATGTCAGTGCTACTGGACACATCTTTTGGTGTAAAATTCAGAACCTTGCTGTAATAAACTTAAAAACTGAGCATCTTAAATAGTTTTGATTAAATAAATTTTTGAAACTATCTCTTTCTTTTGAAAATGCTATATATATATATATATATATATATCCTGTACATCTTTTAGAACTGGGAGATTTTTATTCGGGCATTGAGTATTTTATTAGGTTGTCTTGATAAGGGTAAAGAATAAACAAATGATGCATTGGGTTCGCTTTTAGCTGGTAGACTGACATCTCTAGGGGTCATATCAGTTGCCTATTTGTCTATATTCACAGACTTTTCATTATGTTTCAGTGGCCTCACTTGTGCAGATGATGAAATGTTTTTTTCATGGAAACTGTTAGCCGTGGTGCACATTCTACTCCTACCTTGGTCTCAAGTGTAAGTTTTGAGGACTTTGATTTTTGGGGGGTTAGAAAATTGGTGCAACACAATCTTCAAAATGATGTGGGGGGAGGGAGGCTGCCTACTTTATGGCAGGTTCTTATTTACTCAGTATACTTTTGTCCATCATGATTCCACCACACTTAATGAGATTCACTTACAATTATAGGTATATGCCACAATTGCAGCAAGCACCATTTTCCTCTCTCCTACACCCCGTGCCTCTGATGACTCAGCCTAATAGTAGCTTATTTTAGATCTGAGAATGCTCAAGCTTCTTGTTCATGCAATGTTTTCATAACAACACAATACTTCTAGATAGGGTCAGGAATTTGTATCTTTTTTTTTTTTTTATCCCGAACTGTGTGAAAAGATTTGTGACCTTCCAATAGTCAAAATGTGTATCTTTCAAGGGCCTAACCAGGAATTCTACTTTTGAGAAATTCTTCAGCAAAGTCTAACTCGAGCCTCTCTTTGTTTATGTAGAAAAAAAAAAAAAAAAAAAAAAAAAAAAAGGGTCGATGGTCTTAAATGTCAGAGAAAGATCTTTATTTTCTGGTTGGTTACATGGATTTTTTTTTTTTTTTTTTTTGGGCAGCCAAAATTGGGAGAGTTCCATCTCAACTGTGTCCTTGTCTTGTTTGCATACAGGACAGAGAAAACTTCTGGCTGAGACCCTCGTCCAATTTGCCCTAGAAAAGCTTCAAGGGCAACACTCAGAAAATGACCCACAAGCTGTAAGTTCAACCATTTTTTAATTTTTCATTCCATGATGGAAGGGAATTCTCACTATACTAGCAGTGTTTTATTTTTTATGGGATCTGTTCATTTTATGTGACTGTCAGCTATGGGTAATATAGCGTAGGATGAAGTGAGTGTCGTCACTTCAGGTGGTTGTTGCCTTCAAGTCTATTTTCATGGGTCATAAAAACCTCAGAGAGCACTGAGACAAGGAGAAACCTGTAATGTGTGAAGCCGATGCAGGGACGGCCATTGCCAGGATAAGGGCACACACTTACTATTTTATATGAAACTCCATCCATGTCAAATCTATTTTTTATTCCTTTTACTCATTGTTTTCTCCATCCTTTCATTCGCTTCAATTTTTAAATATTTTGTTGAAAAGTAAAACACTGTAATCTCTTGCCTGTCACCTTGTGACCTTTTTTACAGTGTGGATGGCTGGGGGGGGGGGTACAGAAGTGACTGCTTCTGTGTCGCCATGTTATGCTGGAAAGAGAGAAGGTAACAGTTTGAAGGGGGGGGGGCGAGAAAAAAGTCTCCGATTTACAGAGCACAGATTGATAAACTCTAGTTGAGACAGTTTGTGCTTCTATTCACACAAACACCCTTCCCTAGTGGTGGGTTGATTGAAGAGTCCATCCTACCCATCAGGCTATCTTGTCCTAGACACACCTATGATGAAATCACCAGACCAAACAGACATGATTTGTATCCTCTTTCTTCTTCAGGGCTGTGATAATCGTTCAGATGTACATGAAGAACTCTGTGCTGCTCTTTGGCAAGAAAACTTCACCATTTTGAAAAAAGCTCAGGAAATTCTCTCTTGTAAATAAATTTTATAAATATTCCAATTTTCTCAAGTCTTCCTTCACCTTGAAATAACAAGAATGATTTTATTTGGAGGGGACATTTCAAGGAGCAAAGCCAGACCCCATTATACAGAGGGAGCTGCTTATTATGATCACTTTGGGGCATTTAATTTTCATAACAATCATAAACAGCTTTTACTCTGGAATGAAAGAAAAAAAAATTTTAAACAAAGAATGAGTCACGTTGATCCAACTTTTATTCTCACAAACACAACACAAAGAAAAAATATAAAACGAGACAGAATTATTAAAACATTCATCTAAAAATACAAAAAGCTTTATATTGCGTGTATAATAATCAGTTGATGATTGTAGGATTAATGGATGGTGTTGTCATGGAGATGAGCAGCAGTTGGGTGAATGAGTGCAGTTGGGCGTGGTAGGAGGGAGTATTGAGCCTTAAATGCTGCAGAGAATGTCCTGTAAGGTCGGCACTTTTTTCAAGTCCTGTTGTGCCCTGTGCACTCGAGGCAAGATGGGACAGTCGAGAGAAATGCACGATAATGTTGAGTCTCTGGCTCCTGTACACGAATCACAAATCTAGAAATGGAAAATAGGAAAAAATTCAGAAATGAGGAGTGGACAATCCCCTCTGCTCATGACCCAACCAAACTGGCACCCGTGACCCCCCAACCAACCAAATTGGCAAAGGTACTTTTCTTCTTTTGGGGGTAAAGAGAAATTTAAAAAATTTTGTAACATAAAAAGTACCTTTTTGATAGATTCTAATAGATTAAAAAGAGCCCTTGATTACTTATTGGAATGTTTCCGTCGCATTTATCTATTCACTAGGGTTCCTGGACTGCCAGAGGCACAAAAGGTTGCTGACCCCTTGTTTAAGATGTCAATAAATAATTGAAAAACTTAAAATCATTTCAAATTTCAATGCAAAGGCCTCTTATCTCAAAATTCTCCTCCAAAATCTTATAATACACTAATTTACTCAGACTAGTGTCTTCATGTTGGTTGTTATGATCATGTTTTGTCTGGTTCGAAGTTCACTAACAACAACAAACAACCCCTCGTTCAATCCAGGGGGGTGTTCTCATTCCGCCATTCATGTCACAACCAAGACTAGGGATATTAGTCCAAATAAACCAGTGTAAAAACAATGATAATTCCTCATCCCCTAAATTCAAATTTTAAAAAAATCAGTTTTATATTTCAGAGATTTCACTGACCTGAGACAAATGATGATGAATTTGCTGGAGTTGATGAAGTTGGTTGCTAATGGTAACTGCCAGCATCTGTGGTTGAGCCTCACACTTCTGGCAGATGTTCTCTTGGCTCTGATTACTGCATACCAAACAGGCCATAGTGTTGAAGTAATGAGAAATTCTGGTCTACAAGCAAATCAATGACAGGTTTTTAAATTTGGATTATAGAATGGACATCTTATTTTATTTTTCCTAAAAACAATGCAAATTTTAACCTACATCCAATGTGCTGGTATTATAACTAGGGAGCTGTTTATGGAAGCTCAATGGGGACAAATATGGGGATTAAATGAGTTGCAGTAAATGATATTCCTTCAAATAGTCTTGTAAACCATTTGTATTATTGTAAGTCCCCATTTTCTTGATCTCAGCATAGACAAACATCCATCAATCTGACACAAGACCCCCAGAAAGGGGTGTCATGGCTACCTTATCACAGATACCTTACTCTGCATTCTTCTTCAAAGGTGCCAAGATTTTGAGCATTTGTAACTTGTCTCTTTCATTCAAATATGAATAGGCACACGTAACAATGCAACTGCAAAATTTAGAAACACCATCGTTCGGCATGATAAATTTCTTGCTCTGTGAACAGTCACCTACAGAGTGCTAAAGGTCAATTTACAATTTTGGCTACTATGTTGTGTCTTGTATATAACTGGCAAGTTGGGATCCGTCTCGACTATCCAATTGGCACTTCATACTGTTGAGAGGCAGCTAAATACTGGAAAGTGAGATTAGCCGATGACAAGGTAAAGAAATGGAAAATAGTCATTGATATCCGTGCAATGAACCTTACCTTGGAATCTGTATTGTGGTTTGCAGCATATCTGATGACTTTAGGCATGTCAGAATACCATTTGAATACGTTGACCCCCATCAAGGAGAAGATCCGGTTGAGAGGAGGCAAGATCTGTTTGGTGATGTAGTAGGCAGCATTTAGTCTGAGGGTGGGGTCTGCCAGGATCTCCCATGGTTGACGTACAAGTTGAATGAGAGGCAGGCCAGGCTCTCCATAGACAATCACATAAGGAACACGTTCACCTGACTGTGGTTCTGAACACCGATCATTACGGATGAGTTTCCTTGAAAAAAGAAACAAAACAATCCAGTTTTCAGAATTAAGAATAACATGTTAACAGCCAAAGTTTATAAATTTGGTGAATTTAAATCAAAATGGGTCTAGTTAGTCATTTGATAGAAACCGTCATGTTGGATGTGATAAATCGAAAAAGGGATGATCAATGAATAAGTTACTTCACTAACATTTTGGGAGGTAGTGATCTCTAAAAGAAATAAATTTAGAAAAAAAAAAAAAGCATACACATAGCTGGACACATACTAAGATCAATCAAGCATAAACTTACATGGCAAATTGAATCCTCCTCACTGAAAACCCGGAGGGGGGGGGGTTAAAAAAACCCAACTTTTTCTGGACATAAGGAGTAAATGTTCAAAATTGGAGCTCTCTTGCTCCATTAGCGCACACATAATACATACATAGCCAGCTAGACCTACTTAAAGTTTGGTGACAATTTCTGACAATGACTATCACAGCTAACAATGCACAAACCTTTAGACTTTCTCAATACTCCTTTTATTATTAGAATGGTCAGCAAAGACAATGTAAAATCAAAATTATGCACCCCAAGTTTAAACAGGGTATAATTGTTTTCTTATATCTTTTATTAGTCCATAACCTGTCATTTCACTGATGGTTATAAGAATAGAAGAACAATAGACTCTGCTGTTACTGATACTGTAAGTGCCACAGATGCAAAAAGGAGAAAAGAAAGTTTGGAAAGTGGGGAGAAAAAAGTTTGATAGTTCAAGAGGCTGCTACTGACAATTAATGTGTGAGTGAGTGTGTGTGTGTGTGTGTATATATATATATATATATATATATGAGAAATGATGATAACTGTTTTCCAATATCAGAGGTTAATGCAAGTGGGCCAACCACTTAGTGTTATCTGAAATGAAGCACAAACTTGATAAATGGTTTCAAACACAATTATCAAAAATTTGTGTTGTACTGTCAAGCTTAGAAAATACTATTACATATGGGGATAAAAAATAAGTCCACTATGTAAGAAAAGGCTTGAAATCGATAAGGCCTTGTGTAGAGTGAAGACATAACTCCAATCTCTCACATCATAAGTTGGAATACTTATATTAATGCAGATAAACAGACCATTTATCTATCTTGAATAAAATTGAAATCAACTTTGACATAGATCACAAGCTTGTTGACATTACAATCAGATGATGTAACAATATGTGCAGCCAACAAGACTGATATTTTGTTAGTTGATATGAGAAACTCATGGCCAAGACAGAGGGAACAAGCTTGGCTGCCCTAGGGTCAAATTCTCTCGCTTCATTAGAATCTAAAAAGTAAAAACAGAATTCATTTCTCCACACAATATTATTTCAAAACTACACATCTCATTTCAACTCCTTTATTTATTAGTTCCTGTCAATGGAATTTGAAGACTTCAGCAAAACAATTCAACCTGAGTTGGAGTGAATTCGTCATCAGTTATCGTATATGAAAATGAAATCAAAACTCAAAAGTAGGAGTCAAAAAAACAAAAAAAGTCATGTGCCACATAAGAATAAAAGTACATTTGACAGCAGATCAGACATCTTTTTCTCCCTCTGAACAAAACCATACCCTCTTCTATAGAAAGATGATTCTTCCCTTGAATCAATAGTAAGCATTTACTACTATATTTGACAGCAGTTGTGCTATCCTACCTGCTAAATATAGAAGTGAGGGCTTTTTATAAGATATTTAACTTTTATTTATATAAATGCTTTCAATCTAGGCTATCTCACAGCCTGGAAGAATCATGTCCCAAACAAGAATAGTCTGACACAAGCGGAATTACCAAGTTTGCATCCCTTGGCTTTTGTAATGGATGGGTCATATCAGCCACATGCTGTATGATGAGCTTGTTACTGACTCCAGACCTGCTGGAGACCTGCTCTTTGGTATATACAGAGGTTTATGAAGAAGACATGAAAGCTGGCAACATAAACCCATCAGGTTGGGAGCTTATGGCTGCAGAGCTATGTATACAGAGAATAGCCGTCAAGGCAGGAATCCAGACGAAACAGAGTGCAGAGGGTAGTCACAGTACCTACCGAGCCAGGGTGAGTGTTAAAAACTGCAACACAGTTTGTCACTTGCAGATTGCACAGCACCTTAATCATATACTGATCCTTGACTCATGCTCTATATACACTCGACCAATCATCATAGATCACATTACATTTCATTATTAACATTTTTTACATAAAAAATAATTCTTAAAAAAAAAAAGATATCTTATTTGAAAAATATTTCAAAGTTTTAAAATGTTAACCAAGATTGAACGTATATGTTATGAAGTTTACTTTGTGGAAAGAGGAGTTATCCCCCTTGTATCTTGAGTATTTAAGGCATGTGCTATGTCAGAAGCTGGATGGGATATGGAGTTGAATTGGCACTCCACTCCACTTAGTAAAAAAAAATGAATTCTTGCAAGAAATTTTCTTCAAACCCTGAAAGGAGAAGCAGTTTTATGACCCGCATTCTTTCTATGGCATCAAATACAATAGGAATGATGGACACCTTATGTGAATGTGGGGCACTTCTCTATGTCAATATTTAGCCTTTCCTATCATAGATGACGAGCATTTCCTGAAATACAGGGTGAGAGGTATTATTCCCCCCCCCCATGTATCTGAAATACCATTAAATTTGGTCATTTGAAAGTGAAAGAAGTTCTTACTTGGCAATTTCCAAAGCTGGAACACAAGCCGCAGAACGATAGGCATTTAATCCTCGATATTCTTTGGCAAATATAAAATCCTGCAAGTTAACTTTGCCATCGATGATTTTGTGACATTGTTGTAGGACATAATCTTTGACACGGGAAACATCACGACTGGTAAACAGGATCTTGATGGAACGTTCCAGAATCTAGAAGAAGAAGAAAAAAGGAAAATGTCACAATATTTCACATAAAAGGCAAAAGATCAACTCTTAATGTCATAAACCACTTGACTCTGCACCCAATTGACAAGGTTTCCTTCACCAAAGAGCTCAAAAATCTACTCAACTCATTATGTCAGATAAATTCATTTTTTTTATTATTCCATCAAGTTGAAAGGGAAGTAACTTTAATCATTAATTTTTCCCATGTGGAACTAAGAGTTAAGCACTTACAGTAAAGATAGAGCAGGAGACTGAGTTGTAAAAGGTTCTCTCGCAGTGACCAATCGCAATGAAAAAAGAATCTTTTTAAGAATTCAAAAACTTATCAACTCTGGCCTCAGTTTTGTTCTTGTACAATTGGTAATACTAAATAAATGTAAAGACCACATATCAATGAAGCCCTTTCCTAAACCTTTAAATAAATTCAATGACTAACCAAAGAGCTAAATCCTATTTTTATTTGATGAAGTATTGTAAATTATTATCAATATTTTGCTAATAAGGTACCTAAATTTTTAAATGGGTATAAAATTGCCAAAAATGTGTAGATTTTTAGATAATAGTTTAAGGAGACTATTCTTCTATTAAATTGAAAATTTCCCATATTTCAAAGAACCAGGGTCATGATGGGATACATTTGTCCTATTAGACGTTTTTGTGTTTATTTTTCGTGACACTACATTCCAGTAGACTTTTAAGAGATCTACGGGAACATATATCCCAGCCGTCAGATTCTGTGCCCCAGGAGTCTCAGGAAGATAAAAATAAAAAGTTAAAAAGCCGAGATTATTATTTACTTCCTTGCAGACTAGAAACCCTTATTCCCTCCCTCGTGTCAATTAAAGAAGCCAAGTACAATCTCATGCTTGTAAAATCAAAATTAAAGAATTGCCATGTTCAATTCAATGCCATCATTAATGCCATGAATATCAAATAAACATTCAAAAATGGACTCACCTTGGAAGTAGCAGCACAACCATCTCTGCGTACAGTTTCAATTCCCTTGGCATCAAAGACGGGTTCTTTTTGGTCCGCTGTCTCGTACATGAATCCAACATATCGTTTCTTGGTTTGCAAAACACATGGGAGATACACCTACCAAGAAAGAGAGACAAGACTCATCACATGAGGGAGAAACATCACCAACCACTAATCATTTGGAAATCAGTCAAACACTATATAGATACCTCAGCCTTGAAAAAACATGCACACCTATCAAGAATTGAATGAAGACAAGACAGTGTTGATCGTTTAATATAAAAGCCTACATCACTTTTTTTGTGTGTTGGTTTCTGTCACGCTAAAGCAAGCAGAAAGGGGATAAAACAATGGGTCATGTCTACATCATCACAACTACTGCTGATGTCTCAATGGTAATATAGAAAACAATTCCACTAAATACAGACATCTGGTTTTTCACAAATAAATCTGCTGTTTTTCTCACATCAGAAGAGAAACTAATTTGCTAAACAATTCTGTTGCCTTATTGTTTGAAAAAATGTATAAAGAGTTGCAGAAAATTGACAGAAAAATTAATTTTGTTAGAGGTATGTGATTTCAATGATTCTCTTTCAAATTTATTTTTAATGTTTTTTCAATATTTTTAAGAATTACTCCTCTCGAGTTTCTTAAAAACATTAAGTAAGAGATGACTACCCGTTTTTCCATTCCAATATGGCAGATTGTACACACAGAAATCTTTTTGTAGGTTTAAATAATCCCTTTGAAAAACGCTTCCATGGCACCACATAATTAGGACACTAAAAATGATTGACAATACGGTTATGACCTGAGTATTTCTCCCACCTGAAAATAGACGGCGGAATGAGGACCCTCTCCATTTACTACACCACCTGAAAAAGGACATAAGGGATTACGTCCGAAACCTTGTGTTCAAAAGATGAACCAAAATGAGGACGACAGGCTGAATAAATCTATACATAATGAGGAAATAGAATTTGATGAAATTGAGACAACGGCTGTTATGGTAGTAGTAGTAATTATATTACCAGCAGCAATTGCAAGTCTAAATCAGCAAACACACACATAGCAGAACCTTGCCAACTAGTAGCAACAGCCAATTTTGTGTTTATCTGTGCAGTACCCCTACCCCTCTCTTTTTGTTTTACTTTAGCATGACACATAAAGCAGACAAACAAAGAAATTGACAATGGCTTTTATATTTCAAGATACCTTCTGGAATATTCAGGCCATAACTCTCCAAAAATAAATTCAGAAGTAAAAAAAAAAATACTGTGAATCTTGGAGAGAAATTCATGTTCATAAAATTGATTTAAACTTGTAAAATGTTTTACCTTTTCAAATTTGAGTTTGACAGGTTTAGGGTTGTTGGCTGTGACAACATCAGCTATGTGCTGTCCAAGTCGAATGGCGTCTTCTTTACTGCGTCCCTTTAACAACACAAAAACACTGAAAGAAAAGGTACACAAAAACTGATGAGAGGCTCATTTACTCACATGGTTGGGAAACGACAGATATACTTCAAAATTTTCAAACTAAAAATTGGATATCACGAGGAAGACTTGAATTAATGTTTAATAACAAAATTCATGCTTGAATGTTTTCCAGAAATATTCAACAGATTGTGGGAAATCTGGACAACTATTTGGACCCAAAACCTCAAGATTTAAAAATTACATGTACACAGAAGAAAATTTTCCATCTAATTTAACAACTTTCACTGAAATTTATGAAGGACAATTAGATCATTTCCTTTTAACTCTTTCTGGTCAGGAGTCAATGATGCTTACTGTAAGGTACTCCTTCTACTCATCCAACATCACCTCCTACCACTCCCACAACCAATCTGACATTATCTCCTACCACTACTCATCTGGCAGAGTGTCAAATCATGCTTGAGAGTAAGTCTCGTCTTTGCAAGAAGCGCATTTATGAGAGATCTTTGTCCTGGGAGCAACAGGATGGAAGCCATATTGCAAACTGAGAATAAAGAGCAAATCATCCATTGAGCTAAACATTGTGAACTGAATCACAATTCAAGTAAACAGAAGTTATTTCATTAACTTCTGTGACCAGAGACAACAAAGACACAAATACAAGAATCAGCCGGACAGGATTATTCCGATAACGATTCAACTGATATTATAGCAGCCAACACAGAAAACCAGCAGCAAGTTTTCGAGATACAATACTCACCTGTCTGTGTCCCCATAGATTACTTTGGCTTTCCATTCTGGGGTCTCCTCTATCAGGTGGATGGCATTTTCCAGGGTCTCACGAGCTTTCCTCACAATACTATCCCCCACCTGGAAAGAAAAAAAAAAAAAAAGATAATTAATCAATGAGGTACATAGATGCAAGAAAATCTATTTAATAACCTAAGTATGTTTCAAAAAGAGAGGTCATCACCAGTTGGGTTACTCAGGTTGGCTTAAAGTGTGAGTTCTCGCAATATTCTGGCATTTTTTTTTCTATTGAAGAATAAATAAAAAATTCATGCATATTCAAGAGGACATGAAAAGAGATTCAGAAAAAAAAAAAAAAAAGGATACTGTTAAAGGGAAATAATTTCGATAATTAATAATTCATAAATTTTGTCAATTCTAAATACAATGGAGATAATTTGAGTTTCTTTCACCTTCATCTTTATTGTTGTTGCTTTTTATCGCAACTCAGTGAGTGAAACAACAAATATTGCACATCAGAATGAAGTTCCAGATGAGAATTGAACACATGACCCCCTATGCAAGAGGGTGGCATTCCCCAGTCCAAAATAAAACCCTTTAACTCACTCCTTATTCTGATTTCTACGGCACCATGTTCTCTATTAACCTATCAGTTGATAAAAAACATTCAGTTCAATCCAATTTCATTTATTCCAGTTTTATCAATTTTATTAAATTAATTTATTTACTCACTGCAGAAGGGAACCCAGCCTGAGTTCAGTTACGATAAAGAGCATTTTATATAATAAAATGAACAAAAATAAAAAGATTAAACAAAGTCTATAAGAGTTGAGAAAGTCTATAAGAAATTGATGTAAGTGAGTTTCCATAACACAAAGCATTATCCACTGACCTCAATACAAGGCATTCGTCCAGAGAAATTGGCCCCTGTATATCCATAAGTGACATTTGCAATTAGTTTCAATCCGAGTTGCCGTGCATGTAACATTTTGTGAAGAGCCTACAAGAAGACAGAAACACATCAGAAAGATGAAACAAGGAAGACCGGATCAAAATCAATTTTGCTTTTAATCAAAATTGATTATTTGTTCAGATCAACTTTTTCAAGTGGGAAATTTTGTACAACCTGTTCAGCACCACTTCAATCACAATCATCGGTCACAGCCTTTGTTTTTTAACAGTAACACCATCAGCAACAGTATTTAATATTACAATTTACTAAAAGACAAATCATTACTTGAGAATCAGTTATACTCCAATATTCCATTTTCCTAATGAAGATTTATTTTTTTATTTTTTCATAAAAGAAACTATATATATATATATATATATATATAATTAAACAATATGGAAAATAAAATCCAGTTACATTAGTGTCTCATGCTGAAGAGCAATTATTAAACTAAAGAGAAAAAAAGCCAAACACAAAAGTAAATAAGAAAATGTCCAAACCTTGTCTTTGCATTTCTTCATAGATTTCTTGACCATAATTCGAGTGTTCAAAATATCTTCTACCATTCTACAAGTAACAAATGAAATTACAATTAAAAGTGAAGTCATTGGATGGTAAGTTGGTAGATAAGGAAAATCCATACAACATATCATTCCAAGCAACAAAAAACTGAATTACATGGGTCTCCCAGTTAACAGCGAAGTTCCGTCTGGATGAACAGAATGCTAAACGAAATGTTTGTTGAGTGAAAGCCTTGTTTTAGGGATTAACAATACAATCTTCATCCCTGTTTTTGAAAATCTTTTTTTCAATACAGATTGTTTTAGATCTTACCATGTTTCATACATGGTACTGTGTTGTACTGTGTACTTTTACCATGAACCTTGGGGGTTTTTGTACATGTGCACCCTTTTCATTTTACATATTTTTTTGTACAGTACTTTACTAGAAACAAAGACATCCTGTTTTCATATCTTTCCTGGCATTACTTAAGTCCACCCGATATGCATACTACATGTTGTGGAAAAGTTGACAATATGGAAAAAGAAAAAAAACTCTCGATTCCAAACCAGCCTGATACACCCATGAGGAAATCATCCGTGGTGTCTCAACAACCCTGTACTGGGTTATGGAATAAGTAATGGTTAGAAGAAGTGAGTTGAATTTCTTTTCAGAGAACAGGAACTCACCTTGAGATAATACCTTTCCGTACATGCTCCTTCACAAATACAACTCCGTTCGGGGATATGGTCACATCATCTTCAAGTTCCTGTAAGCACAGACAAAATATTTAGAGACATTTGGGTAGTAAAACGGTTAGCACATCTACCTCACATGCAGAAGGTCCTAGGTTCAATTCCAGGTACAAGAAAAGAGAGTGGAAAACTCTTTATGAGGACAAATTACACAGTATACTCAGCTGCAAATTGAGTACACTCTCAGCTGTGCGATTAGAAAGAAGGTATCCCCTTGGTGGACTGACATCCAAAATTTGTAAAAAGAAAAGTTCTAGTATCAACCAGACTAGAGACTTGCAAGGATCACTAAGCTGACGGATGCTCTTTAAGAGTGTTTGGGAATCAATGCCCTTGAAGGTTAGTTGGCACTCCACAAGGAATTATCTCCCTTGATCGAAGCCACCATCTTGGGAGATATACATAAGCCAAGAAGATAAACAACAGGTATTTATGAGAGATGTAATGCCGAATGTTAGAGAGTGATTAACACATGCAACAGAATCTAAGACTGTCACCGGCCTCCATAATCCATGAGGACTCTCTTAACCTAGTTGACAGACAGAATTTTTGTTTATTTACAGTCAAATAAAAACTGAAACAAAATTTCTTTTAAACAAATCTCCATCAATTCGTCTTGAACCGTTTTCAAAATTTCAAATCAAACCCTTAGCACGATTCATTCATTGCTGCGGTTGCATTGATAAAAGTTGAGACAGAAAGAAATAATAATGAAAATAAACAGTAACTGTAAATTCAATGATACGTCCACCATCCTTACATCCATATTTCAAAAGGATTCTAAACAAAGTGGTATTACCAGTTTAGGTAGTAGTAGCATGAAGAAGAGGTTCATCCAAAGGTGTGATCCAAGTTTCATATCAATCCAACATGATACAGCTGTGAAAATTGATATTTAACAGATGAGAAATGAGAGCCAAATGTATCTTATAAGTAGACCTATCTAAAAATATCACATCAGTGAGGCAGGTACCACAAATCTATGGAAGACAACTGGAAAATAAGAATCCAATAAGTCAGACAGAAAAATTAATCTGAACAAGCCACATTATTCAAAAAAAAAGAAAAAAAAAAGATCCTTACCTTGAGGAGGGATGGGGGCACATTTAAGTGCGTACAGCCAAACTCGATTGACCCCTCACTGAAAATAATGAGAAGCATCATGAAAAAAAAATGGACTTAAGATCTGCCATTCAAACAGAGTACTAATATACCAATGCCGTAAAAAATTATGACATACTTCAAATTGATATTTCGTTAAATCCTTATTAGAAGTGAGTTTTCAACTGCTGAAATGTTTTTGCCAGTTTCATTTTTTCTTTTTTTTTTCAGTTATTAGTTTATTATTTTATAGAGTACCCATGTCATCAATAATGACAGTTCTATCTTTTATTTTAGCTTCATAAAATTCTGCCCTTCCAGGTTGTTAGCTGCTTCCCTTAAGCACAATGAATACATTCATTTTACTACGTAAGTGAATCTATGACCAATGGGTAAGTCATGATATATATATATATATATATATATATATATATATATATATATATATATATATATATAAATAGGACTTCCTTTTATTTGGTCAGGATCTGTCCCCTGGTTCAGGCCTTCTCAGCAAAGTGAGGTTTGAAAGTTGCAATCTTATAGTCAATAAAGGAAAATGGTGCAGTACAATTGTTCTATGTCACCCCAACTTAATGTTCACATATAATAAGATTGTATTATTATTCATTGATAACGGTATTACTGCTAAAACATATTCCAAATGTGCCCCCCCCCCCCCGGGAAAAGTGGAAGCGGACACCTATGTGTGCTAACCATACTTTCTCACTTTTTGTAATTGATTGAAGAGAATTATCTCTTATTTAATAAGATTTTCTTAGTATGGCACAAGGTCACAATTATTGAGCACGCAGAAGGCTAAACTTACAGCACTATCTAATAACAGAATATCATCTAATTTCACTTGAATTTCAAACTATTTCAAAACCACAAATAACCAAAAACAGAGAAATTATTATTTCTAATGAAATAGCTAAGATATACAGGAGAAGCTACTTATTGTGATCACTTTGGGAGAGGTTTTTTTTAGATAACAATTACCAGTCGATAAGATTAAACAGAGGATATAAAAATTGGAACAAACTACATTCATTATTATAAACACCTTTACATTACAGAAAAGTTGATATGAAATTACTGAGAGACTTTGAAAGCAATAACTGTTTGATATCATCTATGATTTTAATAAATGGCTTCCTCTGTAGAAATAAGATTTTGAAAAATTATCTGACAGTATTTCTATAACAGAAATAAGTCAAAGGTAAAAATGCTACTTTTACATTTTATTTTTTGCAAGTTGGATTACCTGAGATGTTGGAGATGTTCTTTGAACAAGAATAATTAAATAAAAGAAAAAAGAGCTACCATATTTCCTTGCTGATAAGATGCATTTTTTCCCCTGAAAAATGTCCCAAAAATCACCCTGTGTTTTAGCACTCAAAACTGTAGGGAGGAGTTTGCCAACCCTCACAGACCCAATACAATAAGCTCTTTTAATACCCAAATATTTTTTTAAAAAGAAATGATCACATAATCATAGGTTGCATTTTATCACTTGTCGTGTTTTATCAGCCAAGAAATACAGCAATTAAGGAAGATAAACTACAACTCACTGGGCAGAAGTCAAGTTTTCCAGCCGTCCAAGGCAGGTTGAGAAACAATAATTATACGCAATCATGATAGATGGGTAAAGGGATTGGAAGTCGAGCACAATCACTGGGTGACTGTAAAAACGGGATTCGGGTTCCAAATTCAATGGGATACATTCAGGGGCCCTCATCTTGGCTCGTTGTTGGACACTTGGAGAGACAGCGATGAAATTTAAGGGTTTGGCAATCCGAAGCATCATTGACTCCACTCGATACTAGAAAAAGAACAAATTCTCATGATTAGCCATCCCGGGGTCCCTTGATAAAGCTAAGTTCATTTTTTTAGGAGGATGGACCCCAACATCTTTGCCTAGATTATCGTCCTCTCATCCAGAAGAAGACAAAATTAGAACTTCATTAAAAGACTTGAATTTCTTCAATTTAAAATCAATTAACATATGATTACATGGTGTTTTATGCATAATTTCTGGGATTTTGTGATGAAAACAATATCTTTGTTCAAACGTGAACTTACTTGACATACGTAATTGACTTTTGATTATCTACCGTTCAGTTATGATGCAGTTGTTTTTCTTTGACACCAACAGCTGAGTTATAAAGGGGGATAACTGCAGTAATAAGTAATCTAATTACAATTAAAGAAATCTGTACATGAGTGTTCGCTGCGATTACTCAACTGGCCACAGTACGAAGCTGACATTCACCAGATATCTTAGTCAGCACACAAGGTGTTGCAGTGTCGAGTTTTTTGGAAATCAGTAGTTCTCAAGAAATCTAATGGAAATAACTTAAAATAACAAATTCAAATTATGGATATTACAATTTATGCTAGGAAAAGGGCCATAGAAATGATAAAGGGGAACGTTGTGACTACATTGAAGGTAGTTTTGCTTTCAGAGGAGAGAGAAAAAAATTGATAAAAAAGAAAGACCTTGCAAAAAAAGAAATTGTAATTCTGAGTGGTGTGTTTCACAGAAAAGCATTCCACTCACCTGTGAGCCTCGAGACAAAACATGGTAGAATTCAATCCCAAACACCCGTGCCAATTCACTGGTTTTACAAATGAGGTCAAGCTGATCAATTAACATCAGATTGGCTTTGGTTCGGAAGAGGAAATAATCCACCACTCTCCACCTGGCAACAATTAACATAAAGAAGTGGAAAAATTTGATTTAATAAAAGAGAAATAAAAATGAAGGGAACTGGTCAATCTAGTCACTCAATAGAAACTATCATGTGACCGACCTCTTTTGGCAGTATGCCTCATTGAAGGTGATCAATTAAAAAATAGGAAAAAGGGGTAACCAATGGATAAACTATTTCTCTCATGTTTTGTTGGGTGAAGATCACTAAAATTTACAAAAAACAAAAATGAATACAGCCGTACAGACCAAGTGGCCAATTTAGCTTAAACTTACATTGCAAATGGAACCCCCCAACTTATTTGAGGGGGAAATTTTTTAAAAACAAAAACAAATAAGAGCTTTGTTTGTTTTTTTCTTTACACAAAATAAGAAATGCTTAAATTTTCAGCCCTGTAGCTCCATTGATACAGCTTGTACACAGATAGATTTTTACCTTCAATAGTTAGACCTCGATTCCATGTGGAAGTTGTTTAAAAATGCCAGAAATGAATAAAATGAAGAGCAGAGAATTTAACAAAAGCAGTTTGCTCACCTGTACAGGTGTGTCCTGTGATTGAACCAGGTTGTTAGAGATTGATAAGTATAACGAGGAATTCTTTGATGCAGTACATGGAAGACCACATTTTCTACTGTGTAAATGTTAAGATTTACCTACAATTAGAAAAAACGACTAAAAAATATTAGTCAATTCAATACTGAGACAAACAAAAACTTTTTCATTAAAAATAAAATGGGTCTGCTTAGTTACTCAATAAAACTGTCAAATGACCAACATCTTTTGGCCTCTTGCCATGTTGGGGGTGATCAATAGAAAAAATTTGGAAAAGAGGGTGATAAACGAATAAGTCACTTCTCTTACGTTTAGTTGAGCAGTAATCATTAGAAAAAATGAGTGAATTCTCAAAAAACAGGCATGAATCCAGCCAGACACAAACTAAGCCCCCCCCCCCACTAAAAACCAATTTCGTGAGGGAATTTTCAAAAAAAAAAAAAAAAAGTTTTTTTGCAGACAGAGGGTAAATGTTTAAATTTTCATCCCTCTAGCTCCATTGGTGCAGCCTGTACATGACATACTCATAGCCAGCCGGAACAACTTGAAAACTGGAGACAGTTTTGGCTGACTGTTTCTAACATATCATATTGGTTCAGAGTAAGGAAGTTGGTCAGAAAAAGAATTTTTCCTTTTTGCAGGTCTCTAAATTCAATGCAGTCACATCTGTAATTTCTACAAACCATTCCTTTCTGTTAGATACAGCTGGACAATGAAGAACAAAAAAAGATCTATATCTAGTGCATCTTTTTCAGGAAATTTCACATGTATAATCACATATACAGCTTATTCCAAAAAGGTTTTGAGTCATGAAACTAGAACAGAATTGACATTATCTTTTTCAATCCATCAAATGTTACACATTGAACTGACCAAAATGAAAGGAAAAGAATTTTGTTGGGTCAAGATCCACTTTGGTTAATCTTATCAAATAAAAAAAATTTTTTGCACTTCTAACCCATTTGACCAAGAAACCTTTCCAAAATTTGTTAGTTTTTAGAAAAATCGATTTTTGAAGGTTTGTAACAGGTATTAAAACCTATTCACAATGTAATTCAATGATAAATTGGACTGTTACTTTCCGTCCGTTGTATAAAATTGAGTCTTTGAAGTATGTTTTTACTACCATTTTTGTAAAAAAATTAATCAGTTCAAGTTGTTTTTTGAGATTTTATTAATGTTTGAGGGGGAGCACTTGGGGCTGCCTCAAAAAACTCCTTCCTGGATGGGCCGTCAAAGCTTCACTTCCATATGATGGATGGAAAGTAAGTCCAGTTTACCATTATATTTAGATTGTAAATAAGACATCCCTCTGCTAAAGTCTCCAAAAATTGATTCTTGTAAAAACCAATAGATTCTTGGAAGGTTCTTGGGTCTAGAAAAAATTACTGCCAAAAAAAGATTCCTTTTTTTCCCCTTGACTCATTCAACCAAAGTGAGTCTTGACCTTTCGTTGTGTAGGATTAAAATAACAGCTAAAAAGAAAGTCTTATTCTCTCCCTATTCTACTCATAAATTAATATCAGACCGTCACTATTAGCCAATTTTTTTTCCTCACAGTAAAAAGTTTTTTCCATCTCTACACAAACCTCGTGTTTCATAATCCTCCAGAGATTGAGAACAATCCGTCCTGGTAAATTTATGTCCACATCTTCTGGGCTGAAAGATGGCGGCTTGCTACCTGCAAGAAAAACACATTTGCAATTAGATTCAGTTTTATTCACATACACAAAAAAATAAGGTAATCCTTGCTTATACGGATGTAAAATAAGGTTATAGGTTGTATTTAGAGCAACCAAATAAGCAACGATTACCTGCTCCAATAAAACCACCAAAATACCCCAACAGAAAATAACCACGTACCTAATAAACCTTAAAAGCCAACGTTTTTATCTTCATTAGTTTTGTGGTTATTAAGCTTGAGAAATGGAGAACAGCCGAGTCAGTTTGTCATTCAAAAAAATCTTAATGAATCTGCAAAACATTGATAAATGTTGAGAACCGCTTGCTTTTATCTTTAATAGTTTGAGATATTTCTATGCATTTCTGTGACCAATAAATTTAATGAAAGCAACCTCACCTACAGCTCAGTAACAATTACTGAGAAGTCTAGAGTATTGAGGTGCTTAATACTCAAATTTTTAAAAAAGAGTATTAAAAGCCAGAGACATGTTAATCGTTATTCAATAGTTAAAAAATTCATTCTTTTATTAAATTAGAAATTTTCCCACATTTTGAAGATCAAAAAAATGATGGGATACATTTGTCCCATTAAACATTTACTCCAGGACAGATGAAAACTATGGAATTGGCAGATCATTTTGCTTACATGTTTTTTCCTCTCCAGTCATGTAATATAATTTCTACATGGGTTTCATACTATGACGATGTCCCTGTCTGCACTTGTAAAAACCATTTACATCATTTTTCATGACACACACGTCCCAGTAGATTTCTTAAAGAGACCTACGGAACATAGATATCCCAGTAGTTTTAGAAACATCGAGATGCATGTCCAAGATTTAATTTTTTTTTTCAAGATGAGATACACCTGAACTACCAGAATTTCTGATTATCATTTTATCTAATGGATAGTTTAAAAGAATTTTAAATTATTGATTAGAAAAAGAAAACCTTGGCTCTTATTATGAAATCAGATTCTGTTAGAAAACCAAAAGATGAATATTCATATTCAGTGAACAATTTTCACAACTTTTTCTTTTTAATGAGAAATGAAAAATTGAAAAACCTTCTGACCTGGAATTCTAGAGATTCTTGATGCCAGTTCAATGTTCAGCTGAGCTGCTCTCCGCAGAAGATAACCCCATGACATCATACAGATCTCATAACCCACAAGAATATCAGGGTCCCACCTGAAATGAGAGAAAACAATATTGCAAACGTGAGAAATTGCTCTGAGTACAGACATTATAGAAATAAATATCATTTTTATTAATTTCAGGATGATTCGAGGGTCTAATGGATTGAAAGCATCTAAAATTGGAAGCAAAAAACATTTTCTTCCAGAACTGCGTGTCACTAAAAATCGAATCTCAATCACAAAAAGTCCCAACGGATATTCTTGAAGATGTTAAAACTAAGATTGCAACACTTCAAGAACACAACTTTTGTAAAAACAATATCTTCTTCAACTTTGTCAATAAAATAAGCATTGATCCCCCTTAAACTGCCATAGACGAGGAGAATGTTCAATTACCAGAATTTAGCAAGAAGAATGTTCACAAGACCAATCTAGAGGGAAGGATGTTATTAGAGTTCCAATTTCAATTCTATTTTATCAAACAGTTTAATATTTCTTGTCTGAATTCTGACGTTGAAGTGTAGATGTCACCAAATGAAAGGAAAGCGACTCAGAATTTGACAAACAGACAACACCAATCGTATGGGAAATGTTGTGAATGGCCAAAACAAATGAACATATATAGATGAGGAGAATAGATTAACCACGACATATATCATGTTTGATATTTATTCTCAAGAAATATGAAAAAAAACATTTTCATGGCAAATGTTTCAAAAAGCACAACTCCAGTTGAACTCTTGAAAGCTCTTAAACATGAAACTTATTTGCAATGTATTTCTGTAACAAGTATTAAAAACTTCTGCGGTCCATTATACATTATATATCTAAAAGTGAGGACCATCTGTTTGTTTGTCACACAATAGAAACCACCTAAACATGGGTGCAGTACAACCAAATTTAGCATGACTTCTCTATGGACCTTGGCAATACTGAGAATATGATCCAAGAGTTCTTGATAAATACATACATCAAACCCATGAAATATCTCGGGTAGAAGCAAGCAGAATGATGTTACAGATTTTATCTGATCAAAAATTAGGCCTTCCACCAGAACGAGCTGAAAATCCCAGCCTACTGGTAGGTTTCCAGCAAGTACAATTATATTTGAGTATAATGAAATGCTGAAGACTTACTGTTTAATGAGTCCTTCCAACTCTGATATAAGTTCGAGTTCATGAGAAACATAGATAATGTGAACATCTCTTGGCGAGACCGTATGATGCAGCAGCCCTTTAACTGGTGAGGTCCCACTTGAGAAAGGGGAAGATGTGCCATTTTTCTTTAGGGCCTTTGGATCGACCACAATGATAAACAAATGATGATCGGACGGTGCAGAATCTTCTGAGATAGCCACAAACAACGCCTGGATCGGATCAACCTCAGGATCAGGATTTTTCTTCCCTCGACTCTGCATGTGCATTTCAAGACTCATCGTACAAATATGTTGAATCTGGACAAGAGAAAAAAAAGATACAATTCATTTTTTTGTCTGGATTTCTGAGACAAGTTGCTGCTGCTATTATACACTGACGGCACGTATGAATTTTTCTTCAATTTCATTTAAATATGGCACAAAAATTGATTGTTTCAAATTCTAAAATTTTAATAATTTGGAAATCTTTAGGTTAGGACTTATGAAGAAAAGTAACTGGAAGAAGAAAAGATAATTCTCTTAAGCCATATCTTGATAAAAATGGCGGAAAGTAAGTGCCGACTTCAACATTATAGTTACATCGTAAGTGTAAGTGTACGTCACTAAAAACAAAATCTTAATGCTATCTTCTTATGTTTCTAATACGCCTCTCTACTGAGCCAATGCATATTTCTGCAATACCTCTCCCAAGGGTTATGGCTTACTGGATAAGGGTGCTAGTTAGAGAATCAATCAGGTTCCCTGGAAGTCATGAGTTCAATCGCTGGGTCTGTTAGTGCAATTGACTTGTAGAGAAAGAGATTAACATACCGCCATCGTTGGACAGAGACCTTCCTCAAGATTTGCGTAATCACTACTACTGAATCTGTCTAAAGTGTCCTGCCATCTAATTTTCTGTCAGCCACGGTTTCACATATGATCTCTGGGGATCTACATTGCAAGTTGTGATGTTCAGCAGTTGTCTGCTTCACTTACATGACCAGTCCATTGCCATTTGAGTTTTCTACTGGATTCTATGATGTACCTGTCTCCTATTTTTCTTTAATATACTGTGCTGTCTTGTGATCCCTCCAGGTGATGCCAAGCCTGATTCTCTCCTGTGCACATCAAATGGTACTTAGTTTAAGGGTCAATCTTTTAGAAAGGTTTCACATTTTATCTCCATAGGTGACTATCTTGAGAACACGGGGTCTGATTCTCTCCTGTGCACATCAAATGGTACTTAGTTTAAGGGTCAATCTTTCAGAAAGGTTTCACATTTTATCTCCATAGGTGACTATCTTGAGAACACGGGGCCTGATTCTCTCCTGTGCACATCAAATGGTACTTAGTTTAAGGGTCAATCTTTTAGAAAGTTTTCACATTTCATCTCCATAGGTGACTATCTTGAGAACACGGGGCCTGAACCCTTGCTTTTCAAGACTAATAGGATCATTTTGTTCATTAATGTTGAGCTTGCTCAACCAAAAGCTTGCCAACCTATGATGATTCTTCACTTGATTTCTTCTTTTGAGGATTTCATAGAGATTCTTCAGGGTTTAATAAATGGCTCTATTTCATATTCCCTAGGAGGGTTACCAATTGTGACAGATACTGGAGGAAGGTTGGAGGATACAAAAACCAAAACATTGAAATAAAAAAGATGAAGAAAATGGTCTGAATGAATCAATGTACAATGGAAAAGCTTTATTGGTTCTTGCTGGTCACTTGGACAATATCAGGACAATGAGGGGGGAAGCTGGCTGCATAGGTGACAGCTTGTTTTCCATATAACCTTGCCCAGGTCTGCCCCCTAGAGAGACTGAAAAGAAGAAAACAAATCCAGTCTCATGAGACTAAGAGATATAATCACCAAACATCAGATGTTCTGACAAGTCAGAGATGACTTTAATCTAATTTTTCAAATATAAGAATTATGACACTCAAGAGAAATTTCACTCGTTTTTAAACAGTAAAGGGAGGAAAGGTTCAGAACTTCAAACACTAAGTAATGTACTTGAGGTACTTAAGGACCCCTTTTGCCCTTATTTTAGGGAGTATTAGGAAAACAAGAAAAGGAACAAACTGTTCGAAACCTGCAATGTTGTTAATGAAATTTTTGTTAACATTTGTTTCTCTAATAAAAACTATTTGTTTCCAATTGATTTTCCAAGTCGATCCCCAATAAAACATTCAAAACAAAAATAATCATTGAATGGAAAATAAAACAAAATATATCGTCCAAAATGCAAAATAATTCATTAAGAAATGGAAAACTCAAATATGAAGCATGTTCATCAGTTAGTTGTATATATATATATATATATATGTATATATATATATATATATATGACAGAGAAGAAACATTTTTTTTTAACATTATGAACAGATTCGAATTTGAATGGAAAATCTTTGGCATTCAAAAAACTGTCGACCTTCATTGCAGTTAAAAACATTGCCCAGAATTCTTCTCATTTATCAACCATTTTTCTTTTTCAACCCCATTCCAATTTTTGGCCAATGTGAGACTGGACAATGAAAGTCCAATGCATTTTGAACAAATTTTTTCAAGGGGAAAAAAGTAAGGTTTTACATGACATCAAATGTAGTAAGTGTAAGGCCCCTTTAGAAATAATGAACAAAAAAGAAAAATTATGCTTTCTCCCATTACGCACCATAACAGTAGATTTAGCCTCTTGCATATTCAACTGGCTAACTTTGAATCCATAAGTGTTTCTAGGAGTCGGTCCTTCGATCTGGGACGTCAGGTCTTTTACAACTGGTGGCGTCCATTGCTGGAAATAGTTGGAGACAAGAAAATAGATTCAGCAATTTGGAACAGAATAGAAAAAAAGTGTAAAGATCTGAGTTTTTGTCGGTTCAGAATTGCCTTTGATGATTCTCAAGCAATTTCAGTTTTACTTGTTCTTAGAATTGGAATTAATTTCACGGTTTTGTTCATAATTTTTTCCCCAACCTAATTTCATTTGTACTTTTTTTTTCCTCCCTTGCAGTTTCATTGGTACCCTCCCCCATTCCATTGGTATTTTTTTCATTCATATTCATTTCTATAGCAATTGATGGTAATCTTTCAATAATTTCAGGTCAATTCATCCATAAGAATTTATCTACGATTACAATTCATCTACAATAGTTCATCTATAGACGTAATTTGCCTATAAGGGTACATAGAGGTTTTTTGAAAAAGACACAAATTCATCTAAACACAAACAAACATATACACAAATACAGACGTGAGTATGCTTTTGAGTATGTGTATGTATTTAATTTATATCCGTAGATAAGATGAATGGCTGTAGAAAAATTCATGTATTTCACAGATCATACGAAACCGTGATGCTGATCAAAGGGTCAAGTGAAAGACCACAGATAGAAACAGGTCTCCCCATTTCCTTTTTTTTTTTTATCTAACTGGCTTCAAGTTTCAGAACCATATCAGGCTACAAGGGGTGATATTCCAGGCTTCATCACCGAGACTTATCTAACTCAAGTATTGGAATAGCAATGCTGGTATTGAGCTTTTGCTTCCAGAATCATTTGATTTCCAAATTCAACACTATTCTAATACCTGTGTTTGGCAAGTCTGAGGGAGAAAAAAAAAAAAGCTTGGGTTATCTCCCCTTGCAATCGTGTCTGTCATAACTCAAAGCCACATTAAATTAGATAAAGACATCCAATGACAGATGATATAACGAACAATCAGTTTCAACAATATTCACCTTCATCTGTTTGCTGACCAACTGCATTCTCAGATGATTCCTTTCAGGTTTGGCTTTTGAAGTGCTGGGTTGGGGGGGGTCCAATTTGTCTGGGTAGCCTTTAGTCTCTTTCTCCTGTATATGGATTGGAGTGAACACAGGGGCAGGAATCGAGAAAAGCTTGTTGCGTAGAGGGGTACTGTGCATCTGGTGCGCATCAGGCTGGGAGCTGTCAATTTGCTCCTCGGATAGATCCGGTGTTTGGCTATCCTTTTGACTCGCCTGTACACCCAGCCGATGAGACGGGCTTCTGGGGGAGCTCGGCCGGAAAGGTGATGGAGAACGAGGCAATGAAAGAAGAATCTGAATCGTATCATTTGCATCTGCTTCTCTACTCTGTTGATGTGGTAGCATTTTTATGGAGTCGTCTCTGGTCGAATGAATGGAAACTTGCTCGTCTTTCTGTAGAGTATTGTCGGCAGGAGCAAGTAACGTTGAATGGGAGTGTGGATTCTTATAGGAAGCCACATACTGTCTGGCAGGTGGGGGCACACAAGGAGTCAGCACTCGTTGACGGTTACCCACAAGACTGCAGTGAACTTCAGAGTCAATAAACAATTTGTTGATGCTATTGATGTCATTGTCAGCTGGTAGGATGCCTTGACTGGCAGCCAGGATGAAGCGCCAGTTGTGTAAAGTTTCTCCATCCAAGACACTGTTAAAGGCAGCCAGGTCTTTGAGCTGGACACCAACAAATGGCACAAAATCACCAAATAAAAAGATAGATTAGACAACAAACACAATCACAAAACAATGGTAAAAAGAAAAAACAGCAGTGGATCTCAACCTTTTTCAAGTTTGGCACCCCTTCGAGATACAAGACGCACATTTCATCTTTAAAAACTAAGCAGATATTAGGCTGCATGAACTCAATATGGACAGTTGTGGGGACTTGGATGAGTCGCAGTGAGTGTTAGTCTTCTTAATACCCTCATAAACCATTTGTCTCATAGACTGGCAAATACAGTACTTTGAATGATCAGGGTGCAAAACCAACACAAGTTGCAAATATTTATCAATAACAGCATTGAAAAAAAAAAAATTGAACAAATCCAAGAATAGAAACAAAAAATTCAACTGCTGGGCAGGTGAGCATTTGTTTGGGATGCTTTAAAAATTCAATTACAATTTTAAATACAAGATTTCGTTTTTGTACATCATGAATTATGCTAACAATGAAAGATTTACAAAGTAAGAAAGTACAAAAAATTAAATTTTCTACAATTATCATCATCATCATGGTTGCCAGATAAGTCCGATTCCACATACCATGTGTTTTTCACCCTGTATGTTTGATTAAGATCCAAAATTGTCCAGTGTAAGGCCCCGAATTTATAAAATATCATCTTGATAAAATTAATCTTGCTTTTTAGGGCATTTTAAAAATTACAATCATACAAGCACAAACAATGTTTAAATTGTTGTATATAACAAATTTTGTTCACCTCACAATCTTTTTTCTTTGTAGTTGTATTGCTACTAAAAATGCTCTTTCTACAGGGACTTTATTAAGAACAGGTCAACTAAAACCTGTAGGCATTCATTTCCCACAATGCTATTACAACCTGGGAAATCTATTTCTCAATTTAAAAATTTTTTTTTATAAATATATTATTTGAAAGTCATAATATAGCATACTTTCATCGCTTATATAGTAAACAAGGATATAGGTCCAACATCACTACAGTGCAATCAGTCTTTTACGTTCAATACTTTTCTGTAACAGCCTGAGAAAATTCACATGTACATATATACATCGTGAACCATGCTGTAACAAATCACATTGTATCAGAGGATGCCTGTAACAATAAAATTGCATCTTTGATATCATGTTATATCGGGAGATGCCTGCCTTGATAGTATTTTTATAATACCAGGTAAGAAAACAAACTCCCCCCCCCCCAATAAGAACCTGATCAGATCGTTTTATTCAACTTTTTATGACATCAGAATTTTTTCAATTTTCTGAATGATGTAATTCTAACTGGTCCAGTTCCACATTGTAATTGTCTAGTAAATAGGACCCTCCTTCTAAAATATGACATAATATGTGGAAACAACCAGATTTAATTTTATTCTCAAAGTTAAAACACAGTGAAAATGTAGAGCTGAAAAGATTTTTTCAACTGCTATGCCAAAAATTGATTTTGAACACATTGAGGACAGACCAACCAGTCAACCGACAGACCATTTGATGAAGGGGTATATGAAAACATCTTATAAATTGATATTTGCTGCTTCACTCTTTATTTTGATATATCCACCTACTGTAAGTAATTTTGTGTCTAATGAAATCTTTTCAAGTATATTTAACAATTTTAGCTATTCATTTTCAATATTGTATTAATATCTGATCAATACGCTGTATAATTATGATTAGGTTAGCTAGAAATGGATACAAATCAAGCCACTTCTAGCCATCAATTATTTTTGTCTAATTTTGACAGATTTTGAGCAGGGTGGTTGGATTTTTGTCAGATTTAAAGAAAAACCAACCTGACAATGCTGATCAGCCTTTCAACAACCGTCGTTAGAAATAGACACTCAGTAAAATCTGTTACACCTTACGATCGTGGGCATCACGGCGCCAATATCTCCTGAACTTGTCTAAATTGTTACATCTTATTTTTTTACCATCTAAAATTTTTCATATGATCCATGTTATGAGTTGTTTTGTTCAGCAGTTGTCTGACATTCTTGCAACATGGTCGGCTCATTACCATTTGAGTTTTATAATGGATTTCTATGTCTTCCCTCTAATATACTGCGCTGTCTTGTGATCCCTCTATGTGATTCCAAACATGATCCTCACTTATCCACATTGCCTGGTTCTAAGTTTGAGAGCCAGTCTTTAGGTTAGGTTCCAGGTTTCCACTCCATAAGTTACAATTGGGAAGATGCATTGGTTGTAAACTCTTCTTTTCAAAACTGATAGGATTTTTTTTGTCTTTTGAAGGATTGGTTTTGTTCAGCACTACACATTCACAAAAGAATAGAATCTGAGTTTCTTGCCTCTTTCAATGTCTGAGGCAACAATTATGTTATTTTCATATCTCTCGTGTGTGTGTGTATATATATGTACACACACAGCACTAGCATGGATACCCAGGGAAAACAAAACTTCAAATTAGACAACACATTAAAGAATATAACAATTCTTCTCACCCAAAACAACAAATGGGAAAATTATTTACACAGAAACCCAAATTCTTACTTCCAATCTGCTCTATTTACTCAATGTCGTAGATTGATGGTCTTATTAAAGTTGAGATATAAATAAAGAATCAATGACAGAATATAGTTGTCATAAATTGACGATAGTCAACTATACTTCATCAAAAGAGAAAAAAGAGAAAAAAAAGAAAAAAAAGAATAATCACCATAAAAATATGATCTGATTCAGCATTAACGTAATTGAGTGTCCCAAAACTTAATTTCCATGTCACTATGACAGGAGGGTTTTGTCATTTTGAAAAGAGAAGGGGTAGAAGGAGATGCAAAAACATCAATTACTATTACTGCAGTTATTAATTCATTCATTGCCAAAAAGTGGTACATGACCAGAAAACTTGTTCAAGAATTGCTTTATTATAAGAAATGTTGGCCAGAGAATGACCTCCAAGGTAAACTTCTGTGAGGAGTCAATATTTTTTTTCTATTCTCGATGCAGAATATCAGGCCTTGGAGTAGAGTTTTAAAGAAGAAGCATGACCATACAAAGAAAAGGCTCAAAATGAATAAATATATACATTATATATTATATATATATATATAGTACAAATCAGGTATGCAATATAACATAATATAACGCAATGTACAATGGGTTTATTTCATAGAGTGCTCAACACATTCAACTTTAAATGTTGAGTTGGTTTAGAGTAGAGCTGGAAATATAGTAGAATGGGGATTCACTACACAAATGATTATGTTTCTCTGAAACACAAATGTGTTTGTGTAGCGAATCCTCATTCTACTAATATATATATTTGAAAAACAAACAGAAATTTTGCATGTATGGCTTGGCTTTAGGATCGATCATCAGGGAGTTTTAAAAAGCTCACATGGTTATTTGGAAGAGTTACCAAATTATTTAAATAACCTTAAGTTAGGGTTTGTAAGGAATGCAACTTTTCTACAAGTTGGAGTCAGCCACAGGAAACAAGTATTTAAACAAAGGAAGAAACGTTCAGATATTTCAAGAAATAGAAGCTTGGTAGACTGATACATTAATAGAGAAAATGCAAGCAGAAGCAATAAAAAGTTGGTACTTGTTCAAAGCGTGCAGTACAGCTTGTTCCATAATCTTTAACATGGAGATGTTCGCTACATTGTGGTAAAGTAATAACATCATCACCTGGTTTTAGGCTTTTAACTTAAATTCAACTACTGAAAAACAGCAGGGAAAATTTTCCATCATTTTTTAGGTTGTTTTTTTTTTTTGGTATTCTGTCTATTATTCAGATTTTTTTCCCAGGGTGTGTAATGTACACATTTCCCCCTTCCAAATATGATCTGCCATACCAGATTTTTCTACTTCTACTATGTCCTACATATGTTCTCCCAGTCTGACTTAGAGGGGGTAACTGCTTTCTCCTCTATATTTTTATCCACACTTACATGGAATGTTGTATATGCAGTTTTAGGTCAAACTCTTCTCTTCTGAAGGACCAATTCTAGTAAGTAGATTACAATGAGTGGCTGTACTATCAAAAAACACCCTGGTATTATAACGAGGGTTCTTCCTTCTATTTCTCAACTTCAATACAAAATAAGATGAATTGTTATGATGACAGAGAGTGCTTATGACCTTGAGTTTGAAAGGATCAACTCTGGATCACCTTTGCCCACTGCTGTGAATTCTTTCACCCACAATCCCCAGCCGCTCGCTCAAAAAATGCTTCTTTCATTTATAAATCTTGATATAATTGGTTTCCAGAATCTTTCACCACATTTTAACACTGCAATGAATTATCCCAGATATATTAGTTTTTGCATTCTGTGCTTTTTCAAAGCATCACATACTAACAAGGTATGAAAAAGATCTGCAAATGCATAAAAACACTCTGGGGGACAAACATTTCTATTGCCATCTGAAAAGAGATTTGTTTTCATGCCTGTAGAAAAATAGAAGATACAAGAACAGTCATACACAGGATAATCTGTCAAGGGGTTGATTGGAAAAAAATTCAATAAATATGTCCCAATATAAAATGTCAATTGAAAAAAGTCATTGTTGAAGCTGAGCTTTCCAAACTTTTGCATTTGTAACACACTTTTCTTTTCTCTTTTCTTTGTGCCAAAATTACTCAGGTTTTGTAAGCCAAGCTGAATATATAAATGGCTTAGCAGTTCAATTGGTTCAGGAAAGGAATCTTTTGAAAGATACACAAAATTGTACACTATTTCATGACATCCCTAGAGACTATCAGCAATGAATAGTTCAGAAAGCTCTGCATTGAAGGGTTAAATAAAATTTCGATGGTCAATTTCTTCAATAAATATCACTTATCTTTCTAAAATTATTTACCAGTCAGCCTAGGAGACATATGAACAAGTGGTGCAGATTTTACAAGTACAAAGATTATTGATCTATTGTCCATTCTTTTTTCAAGGGCACCAAGATTTTGTGCACTTAGTCACTTTCAAAGCCTCAACTTGAGTCTCTTCATGTATGACAACTGAAAATGAAATCGCCTGCGTGGTGCGAAAGGTTAAAAGGGTCCTTTGTCATCCCCATTTAAAGCATCCTCTTTATACACTGAAACAAAACACTTACAGTGAAGCCTCAACTTCTACCAAATGAGTGTTTAGTCTGGCAAAAGGCCGTAATAGAGAAGCACTCAATGAGGATTGACCTTATAACGATAGTAACGGTTTGTTAATCATTACTCCAGTGACATAACCAAATAGATATTTCCTAAACTTAGTCTAGTGAAAGGCTGAATAGGAGAAGGAAAATGAAGATTAGGAAGATTGAGTTGCGCTAATCTGTCAAGTGAGGCAGCATTCAAAATCTTGGCTTCTTACCTATATTTACCTACCATATTTGGCGGACTATAAGATGAATGGTTCACAAGGATTATCACTAATTGCAGTTCATTCAAGCATAACTGTCCACAATTCATTGGACACAGTTTAATATTCCAGTATTTTTTTTTTTTTTTTGAATAAAATATCCATTTTATATAGCGGCATATACAGTATTAAATTTATTTGATGAAACATCATATATGTGAAGTAAACTCCCTCTCTGAAAATGGCTCTTGGCTTCTTACTTACATTTACTTACCGTAACACCTTAATACTTGCATAACAATTATAAAAGTGCATAAGATCTCAGACAAAAATTGTATTGACATACTGTTTATAACTTTGAGGCAAAGTTCAACGAGTCCGCCTTCAAAAATAGATCCGATCGTTAGGACAGAATTGACCAATCACTGCTTAACGAGCTAACATTAGATCATTCTGTTTTTACTCAAGTGCGATACAATTTCAAATATATATTTTGTAGCTAAAATCAGTAATCCTTACACATACATAAATCTGGTTGTCTGCAAGTATATTTGTGTGTACAAATGATCCAAATAGAAGTTAAGAGAATGAAAATTACTTTCGTACTTCTAGATTGATACTTGATATTATATTTTTGTAAACGCTCCATAACTGAAAAAAGGGCAAAAACAGACACGGCTTGGTTCGAAGGGAGTGGGCACTTTAATGAAAAGGCAAGGGGAAAAAAGTAATTGGCCTGGCTGATGGTCCCATGGGAGTGGGCAAAAAAGATTGTTTTGAAAACCATTTGTAACTATGATGCAAAAGTAGACAGCTACTTGTAAAAAAGAAAAAAAAAATTGTTCATGACGGAAAGAAATTGTTTTATAAATTTGGACCAATTTTTGTCAAAAGTACTTTGCATATTTCACAGCAATTTAAACCGTTGGCAATTTTCACTACAGAAGATAATATGCATAAATATCTTTGGCCTTTACGAAGAGATAGTTTTTTTGGCATTCCTTGAAATTTTGGTAAAAAAATTTAAAAACAAATAAAATAATTTACTTCTATCTTTCATGAAAAAATACATACCTTCAATTAGATGAGAAGTTCATTTTATCAAAATAATCAAAAGTACAAGTCTAAACAAAGTGAAATCAAACTTTTTTCACAAAACAAGAGATGTTTCATTCTGATTTATTCATTTAGTGAAACAAAAGTTTTTTCTTAAAAAGAAAAAAAATCTCTTCTCCTAGAAACCAGTTTCTAAAGCAAAAAACGTTCATGCTTATGATCTTCTGAGGCAAAAATAGCCAATGGTTCAGATTACTGAAAATGTGTAAGGTACCTTTGACAGAAAATGGCCCAAATTTGATGTTATCAAAATCTTCAACTCTGGACATGCAACACAAATGCTGATATTTGATTGCACAACCTGCCAGTTACAACACTCAAACAATTTTTCAGCTCTTGCCACCCAACCCACTTGGTTGTGTTCTCCAAAAAGATATCAAAGAATTTGTTTCTGAAATGTTCTGTTATGTTTCCCGGGATAATGCCAGTATTCCCAGCTGATATTTTTTTTTTTTTTTTTTTTTTTTTTACTACACTCTACAGCAGTGTTCCCCCATCCCAATTTTGACCCTAATTTTTTATATCAAATTTCTCAAATGGTACACAAGTAAGTTCAGTGATTTTTTTTTGATGAAGAACTAAGGAAGGGATGCTGCAAAAATAAATTTATAAATGGTAAGAACAACAGAAAAAAGCCCAGAAAATTTATTTTGACCCTCAAGTGTCATCATATCCCAATCAAATGAATAAATTGTAATCTTTCAGATTTTAATTTCATTTTCTATATTAATTTCATTTTCTATATATGAATATTGTGACAGATCACATATTTCGGAATGAATAACTATGGGAAGTTTGTAATATTTCAGTTGAATTGCAATCTCATAAATAAATAATTTGATAATCAACTCAATCTTACAATTCTTGTTATAATTCACTAATTTTTCTAATTTAATTGAAATTCTCAAGATCCTTTTTGAAACCTGAAATAACTGAATATAAAAATTGACAAATGTTAGCTTGTTTAGTGATGATCAATCAAATCAGTCCCACAGATCAGATTCATTTCTGACAATGAAATCATTAAACTTGGTCAATTTCAGGATAGTCATTATCCTTCCAAGAGTTATTCAGACTATTGAACTCATTTTTTATAATGCTTTTGTGATCTCGCCATTTCGGCTGATCCATTCTCCAGCTTTCTCCAGGTGTTTGGTTCATAAAAAAAAAAGTAGGTAAGGGTCTTATGTTAACAGAAAAAAATGACCAACAGATATGGTGGCTAATAACCAAGGAAAAAATGAGTCAAGTAGTCTGATAACATTTGAAATTTTTCTCATTTACTTGATCGCTTTCTTCTTTCAAAGAAAACAAGAAAACAATAATCACATTCCAACAGTGGTTCTTTAATTAATAAATAACTGGACTCTGTAAGGCAGTGGCTCTTCATCTTTTCACCACCACACCCTTCCCCATTCATTAGTAGTTGAATATTGCCTCAGTGCCCCCACCCACAACATCTTGAACCAATTAATTAGTTTGAAACGGGTACTACAAATATGTCGAAAAAATAAATTTTAATAATGTTCATCACAATATTATGCAAACACTTGAGAGTATTCCCCAAACAATTAGAGAGATTCTCAATATTCCCGTTGGTTCGTACCCTCTCTAAAAATCACTCACACCCCCTAAGGGAAGGAGGGGAGCATACTCCCTGATTAATAACCACTGTCGTAATGTGTCTATTGCTTTTAGTTGATTAGCAATTTCATGAATGGCATGCAATTGTGTGAAAAGAAAAATCGGAGCTCACCAAAAGAGTTTGAAGCCTCAAGATTCTGCCCCCAAGTTCCCTACAAAACATCAAGCATGCACTTACTATAATAATGAATGTCACGGCTTCAAGAGAAGAAATCAAAAGTAGACAAGAGAGAGCAGTTGATAGTGACAATAGGGATTCTTTCAGGAAGAGAAAAAAAGAGAAGTAGGTTTGTGATAAGAAACAGTAACGATACAGACAACACTGACAAAAACAAATTTCAAAAAGTTTTTCGGATGACTGAACTTCTCGTTGTTTGTATTATCACAACGTTGCAGCCAATATATTTCAAGGCCTTCTTCAAGCGTACTATCTGAATGCCTTGGTGGTAATCTGAAATTTTTTTTTTCTCAAATGGTAGCAATACTTGGGTTTCATTTTTTTTTTTCCTTTCCTTGTTGAGCCTTGCTTGTACACCTGAAGAACGTTCTCAAATGGATCATCCAAAATGTCTGGTCAACAACACTGACGAGGAAGTGTTCAATCATCCGGAAAACTCTTTGTACATTCATGAGCTTTTTCAAAATTATAGACCAGAACAAAATCTTTTGAAAAAAAACTGTTAGAAGCTGGGTAGTGAAATCAGAGTTAGAATTGTAGAGTTATAGCTGGAAACAATTTTGGGGTTACTGGAGTTGATAAAAATGCACTGACTTAGAGGGGTTGGAGTTGAAAGGTTTTCAGAAGTGACTCCACAGCACTGGTCAGATTTCCAGACAATTGAACTCTTTCTTGTTATTTTTGTTGTTCCCACAACATATTGGCTGATCCATTCTGCAGCCATCTTCAGGTGTACAATCCGTACGTGAAGAAAAGTCATTTTGTTTTTTTCATCTCGCAGTGCCAAGTAAAAAAAAAATGGTAGCAAACAGAATGTTTTTTTGTTCACAGCAATGCTTGAAACACAAGTTGCTGATGTTTTTTTTGTTTTTTTTCAATTCTTCATCTTTGTGAGATAAAGTCTTCCAAACCATGTCTCTGTTGAGCAGCAAAAGCCCGTCTACATTACCAACGTATATATATACATTTTATACATTCGTTTGACTTCCTCAGATGTATTTTGCATCAGAGGGTCTTTCGGATCCAACTTGGGTTTGTAAGAATCCAAAGGGTTTGCAAAAATCTTTTTGGGATTCTTGAAAAAAAAGGGGGTCCGGCAGAGCTCATTATTTTGACCAAGAAACTTGATCAAAATTGTAAACATTAGGTGAAACATTATTATTACATAAAGCATTTCAGTTTTGACAAAAACTTCATTCTGTGAACGTTGTCAAGCAATTTACACTCAGTGGAGATTGTTAAAAAGAATGCGTCTGTCGTGATAAAAATAATGAGATAGGGCCATGTTCAAAACATATGCTCCCAAAAAATGAAATAAGATAATTCTTTTTTTTATATTGACTTCAATTATCAATTTTCAACATGCTATTTCAACTAATCAATTGCAAAAGAAACCAAGTCAGCTAATCTCAAGAATCTAGTTATTTGATCGATATAAGATGAGATTCCAAAGGATTCTACTGTAATCTGTTATTCTTGAATGAAATGGTTTTTATAATAAAAGCAAATGAAAAGATATGTACATATACATTCTTTCTGTTGTCAGGTTTGAGGGTTCTTTTAAAGTCTCTCAGTAATATTGGGGGCTTGAATTATGGAAAAGGGTTGGGGACCACTGAACTGTAACATCAGAGTCCAACACAATTGTAATTCAATGCACAGTCACGATGATAGGAAGCGACATCTAACTGGCACATGACAAATCACACTGTTCATCTAGTGGTGATAAAATATGGGGTCAGCGATCTCACTAGTAGTTATTGTTATTGATAGAGGAAACAAATATATCACTTCTATATGAATCTAAATTACAGGATGTATTTTTTTTTTTGTTTTTTTTTTACTAACCTAACCACAAGTATGTAAACATGGACGTTAGCAGAAAAAAACTGCCAAAACTGAAACTCAGTGTTGCCAACTCTAAAATATTTTACACAGAATTGAAAAAACGGATAGCAAAATGAGTAGCAAAAATAGCTAAAACATCAAAATGTTGAAGCACATCCAGGATAATTCAACATTTTTTCCACACTGCCAGATTTCTATTTGTCAAAGATGAAATACTCTCTGTAGACAGAGATTTAACATCCATGCATAAATGCAATCTAGTATTTTTTGACATGGAGCGCCATGAAAAAAATCCTCATACACTAAGGGACGTTTGGGAGTCACTGGTGTAACAGAATAACAGAACTGAGCGTTCAAGTCTCATAATAACTGCATTAATGTGGAAATCGAAGAGATTAGGTGAGCTCTATTTTATATATAGAATTAGTTAAGTCCTATTATTGGAAGCATTAAGTTGTTAAAGTTGTCCACATCACACTGCATTGATCCCTGATAGAATATTAAAAAAAAATTTCAACTAATTGAATTCTTAAGCTGCAACATACACCTGAGGAAGCCCTAAGAAGGCATCAGCTGAAATATCAGGATAAAAACAAAGAGAATAGAAAAAAATATCAAATGATGAAAATACTGTATTTACTTGATTACCATGCATTTTCTAACATAATGCTAACCTCATTTTCTGGAGCTAGAAAAATCAGTAATTAATGCTACGACCCAACTTTGATCGATTTTTCATATTAAATTTCTTGGATTGTACACAGGTAAATATGGTATTTCATCTCAGATATTCACAAAACAAGTGAGCACTTCTTATGAAGAGAGAAACATAAAAATTAAAAGTGGGGAAGAAATTGGTTCTCTTAATTTTGTAACAGACTCCTAGAAAATGAAGATAAAATAAAATAGATCAATTTCAATAAAAGAAACTATTTTTCTTTTAAAATAGAATCACCCAAAAACTGAAAGCCATAAATTGTGTATAACTTTGAAAAGTCATTAACATCCCAACTTTGGTTTGAACAATCCAATCACTTCTTCCAATCGTTGATGTCAACACATTTCAACCGATTCATTCTGCTGTCTTCTCCAATTCATACATAACCTTTGATTCTCTCCTCTGAATTAGTATAACTAATTTACTATTCTTCCCACTAGCTCAAGCTAAAATAGCAAGACCAAGTAAGTCAAACCCTGTTATTCAGAGGCATGAGAAGCAGGAAACAGGAGGAATGGTTAACATGTCCCCAACGTGTTATCAAAGCTTTGGTGAAACTTTCATAGCTAGATCATAAATAATGCTCAGGTGAAATAAACCCACAGCAGACTTCTTGCTACCAATGGATGGATGACTGTTTACTGACTGACATTTGCTGCATCTTTCAATTCAGAACTCCATTTGTCTCCCTTACTCTCCTTCTCTTTGCCAATCATACGTGCGTGCACGCTCTCTCTTCCTCTCCTCCATTTATGTGTGTGTGCGTGCGTATGCAGCTCTCTCCTCCATTCACATGTGTGTGTGTGTGTATGTGTTGATGTATGAGAGAGAGAGTTTATAAATTCATAAATAAATGGGTAAAAAAAGTTGAGATATGAGATGAATGAAAACACGGATTAAAAAAAAAAAAAATTGATAATTACTTTGGGAGGGAATCGTACACAAGATGATTTAATGTTTTGCAAAAACAAAAACAAAAAAATCAATTTTTTTCTAAATAAAATGTAAACAAAAGAGTTATCTGATCTTATGAAAGAAATGAGAGCTAGTACTTAGATTCTGTCACACTGAAGCAGTAGTACATTTTTCTGGAAAAGCAGACAATTTTCAAGAAAAAAAAAAAAAAAAAAAAAAAAAAAAAAAAATCAAAATAAAGGGGCTACTAAAGAGCTAAAACCAATCACTGTAGTCCAGTGATAGAGTCTTTGCTCCAGATTTTTCTCTATCAGACCATGGTTCAATCTACTGTCAAGTTATACCAAAGATTAACTTAATCAGGCCAGGAGCTCATGTAAGTTTGCTCTGAATTTTGTGGCTATTTTTAATACATAATGAGGTTAAATGATATACGACATCACAGGGTTTCTTGGAGAGAAAACTTAAATCCATCCATTATGTTCTTGTTGTCTATGCTTCGTAACCCTTGAGAGGGGGGGTCTGAATGAGTTGAAAATGATATTCAATGCTTCTCTGCTAAGCACTGGGATTAGAATTGAAGAACCTTCCCCCAAAGGCTAGGGGATTTTGGCTAATTCACATTGATACAATGGTTCTTATAAGATCACTGAAGTTAAGCAATGTCAAGCCTAGTCAGCACCTAGATGGGTTGCCATTTGGGAAGACCAGTGGCTGGAAAAGCTTCAACAGGCCTGAAGTAGCTTACTAACGATTGTTGATTTGTATGGAGGCTGGTGATCGAGAACTAGTTCCTGTTGCATGTGTTAGCTTGGTGATCTTTGCAAGTTCAAAGTCTGGTAGAGACCGGGACTTTATTCTTACAAAATTTATGATCACTCCTTTAGCAGGATGCAGATCAACCAAAGGGATACCCCCACCCTATTCACACAGTGTACAAGGAAATTAGTCCTCATGAGTTTCCCCACACTCTTCGCTCTCACCATAAATCGAACCCAGACGTGCTAACCATTACACTGTTCAAGTAATTCCCAAAATTAGGGCTCATATAAATACTAACCAAACAGAATCTTAGGTAAACGGGGGCAATGTAAGAAAACCAGGTATTAGACAGTGTTGGGGTGTATGAAAGGTATTTCTGGTTTTAACAGACCTTGACTCCAAAGCTTATTATGTGTACACATTTAAAGACTATATACAACTCGACTATATTATCAACATCATTATTATACAAATCATATCAATCGGATGTACCTTTTGTTTCAGATGTTATAATGGCAGATACAAGTACTGATATTCTGGAAATTTTGAGGCATCATTTTTAACTGGGCTTCAAAGCTACTGAAGTTGCTTACAGAAATCAGGAAATGGAAGGAAATGAAACAATATCTGCCCATACTACCAAAAACTAATTAGCCTAGAAGTGGATGACCAATTGTCAATTATTAAAGTAGAGGAGAAACTGACCACCAGCCCTCGAAAACTCTCAGAAGAGCTCAGTGGAGTCATAGTCTTCATATATGGACATGAAATAAGCTTTGGGGTAGAGGTCTATGAAAACAATAATACTTTTGATACACTCTAATATATATAATTGTTACAGTAAGATAGTGAAACTTGTGATTTTGGGGAAATCTAAAACATTTCAATAGTTTCATGAAATCTCTAATTTCACAATTAGTGTAGTGATGGTTAACAAGCTTGTAATGCTGACCATTACTACGGTGGCTCTGAGTCAAAGAAAGCACAGTAAATATCAAATATATTCTGCTTACAGTGTATATACAGCTTAGACACAGTAGCTGGGCACACCAATTCATTACAGAGTGATCATCAGCATCACAAGCTTGTTAACCAATACTGAACTGATTGTGAAGCTAGCGATTTCACAAAATCATTAGTTCCACAATCTTACTGTAATATATATTAGAATCATTCATGAAAAAAAAAGGTTAGGTGGGAAGAGACACACACACACACACACTCAGAGAAAAAGCAGAGAGTGACAAACAATGACAAAAATTCACAGGACAAAACTACAACTACAGAAAAGAATAAGAAAGATTGAGTTCTTTTAAACATATTTTAATTATTTTTTGTCAATTTTCTTTTTTCGTTTCATTTCATTTTTTTGTTACTTATTTCCAAATCAAAGACCTACACCTCCAAAATACAGACGGTTTGGTTCAACTTGACAATTCAATGAAACGCATGATATAAGATGAATGATCTTGTCCAGAGCACACACACTATTTAGCACTTGTATGCGTCCAGGAGAGGGATTTTTGAGGAAGGAGGGTTCAGAAGGGAGGGAGGGGTCTATTTCCTTCTTTTTTTTTTTTTCATGGGAAAAATGCAAGGAGGGTAGTTGGTTGGTAAAGTAGAATCTGACTGTAAGATTAATAAACAGAATAATCGTAGTTATCATAATGAAGATGATGATGATGATAATGATGATGATGCTAATGAGGAGAATGATTATGAAAAAGAAGAAGAAAGAGGAGGAGGAGTAGAATCTTGCCTGCCATTCTGCGTTATTGGCAGGGGTGGTGGTGGCGGTGGTGCTAAGCCAGCAACTGGCTGTGATGGTGTCGGTGAGCTGCCAGCAGTGGCCAGAAGGTCTATAAAGGTTGGTAGGGTGGCCAGAAGCCAAAGGAGCTGATCCGACATATGGACAAAAGGGACACAAGACAAGAGGCCAATAGAAAGGTGTGAGGGAGATAAGGGAGAAAGGTGATGGCTGGGAATCAAAGTGGTTGGCTGTGGAAATAAATAGTTGGGGGATGAGGGAGACTGAATGGGTGTCACTGCTTCAAGAAGTGTGTGTGAATGTCCAGTCCACGTGGACAGAAGAGCATGTGACAATTTGGCCCCTGATAGTGCCGCCAGGAGGGCACCTTGACATGAGGTGAGTATTATGCACACACACACACAGTGTATGGCATAAGCAATTAAGAGACCACAAATGGTCAATGTGAAGGAACAAAGACATTGTGCCTCCCTCTCTCTACACAGTTTTCAGTCTTAGTTCTCAAATATAAGAGACACATTCACCTTTCTTGTCTCTTGGTTCATATTCAAGAAAATTCAATTTTGAATCAAGGGAAATAACTACTGATTAAAGTTACCTCCGAACAATCTTCAAGTAATTTTTTTCTTCTCTTCTATCCATAAGCTCCATTATTTTTTGTTCCATTCATAGAATTCCACTGTCGTTTTAGAGAAGTATCAAGCAGTTCACGAATTCAAGAGTCAAGTGGATGATTATATCACTGAAATTAGTAGAATGCTCGAGGTATTGGGAAGATTATGCCAAATTCCCAATGGGATGGAAAGGGTTACCTGTCATGAAATTGAAAAACCAGTCTTCCTTGGATTCGAAGACCAATAAAATGGTACAGCAGCCAGGTACACCACTCACTGCTCAATGGGGACACCCCAAAATTTATGAATATAGTTGTTACCAATAAAACATGCCAATATATGCAAATAGTAATTGCACCTCTGTGTGTGTGTGTGTGTGTATGCATGTGGGTGAGAGATTGCATCTAACCCTAAGACTGTCAGGAACTTATACTATTCTAGTTGAAACTGACAACAAATTTGGAAGCCAAACACTGTTGATGGATATAGCGAATCTATTTTTGAGCTCTAACTTGACCAACTCTCCACCCTTGGGTGGGACAGCTATACCACTGGAAGAAAAGGAGTCGTGTACCTACCCAGCAATCACCATTCAGAGGAGGGGTAGGGGGCGTATATCTTTCTTCAACCTGTTTTGGGGGGAATCAACATAGAGTATACTACATGTGTGTGACTCGATTACAATCTTTTTTTTTTCAATTTTAATTTTTTTTTTTCAATTTTTGCAGGGCAGTAGCATCATTTTTTTCAATTTTGAACTTGTCCACCACCTTAAGCTCTGGTTTATGAGGTCATCATATGTAAGCCTGTATATAGGTATGTGTGTAGGTGGGTGGGTGTGTTAGAGGGTGTGTGTAGATATGAATGAGCACAGGAAAGAGACCAAAGAGTTATTAATTTGTAACAGAACTGTACATGAATGTCTGACATGGCTTGCGATTGCAGCAATGCAGTCTGGCAGAGCCCGTTATGGACACGGTACCCCCCGCACTGCACTGCCTTATATGGTCAGCAGTTCAAATATCAAATCCAGTGAGCAGCGTCCAACTGAACTGTCCAACATAGTTTGTTAGTGTCCAGTAGAAGTGTCCAATATTATAGATCAGGTCGGCTTTGGGTTTAGAGAGAACGTATCTCTCCACAGTCAGAAGCCACATAATGAATAGGACAGACAAAGAGAGGATTGCTACCTCTCACTTTTCCTAACACACTCCGAGTGCGTAGTCATAGGTGGGGGGGTGGCGGTAGCTCACCCCCAATACAGACTGACCAGAAATGGTAAAAATGATAATTAAAAAAATGGGAGCGGGGAAATAGCTTTAAAAGATAAGATGAAATCAAAACAATAGTTTGTAATACCTGGGTGTGTCGGTGATGTCTTCAGGTCGCCCACAGAACGGGTCAGTGACCTGTGATATACTGAGGCCATAGGAGGCTGCAGAGTGGCAAATGGAGTCTTTGCTAGGGGGGTTGTCACGGGGTCTTAATACAACACTTTTATCCGCCACCTTGCCCGAGGGACAACTACTTGCCCTTTCAGATTGATCCTGCTTGCTCTGGTTACTCAAACCGCTACCACCATTTTCACAGCTTTTATTTCTCAGCTCCTCGCCATTCCCCGCACTGCTCCATTGTGGGGTAGATGTATTTGCCATATCCTGTTGTTGGCCAGGTGCTTGCAAGCCCTGGTTGTCTCCTAATGACGAGAAAAACTGGCCGCTTCTTCCAGATGACTCAATATCAGCAAACCCTGAACGCGACTCCTCATCATGAATTGTAGTGATCCAATTGGGCTTGGTCATTGTGACTTTGGCACGTTCATCCATTCTTGGATTGTGTTTCAAAACAGTGCTATCTGATGATGCAGCTGGACCAGATTCATTTTTCTTGTTAGATTCATCCTTTTTGTTGCCCTCAGGGAGATTGCCTAAGGGGTGACAAAAGACCCCTTGGCTATCACAGTTGAGCTCCTCTTCCTTGGAGGCTGCTGCATCATGCAGAAACTCATCAGGCCTGTCACCTACAGTCGGGGTCTGCGAATATACATCTAGTCGAGATGGAGCAGGCTGAGGCTGAGCTGAATTCCTCACAGATTGTCCAAAACTAGCATTGGGAGAGCTGGCCTGATCCCGTGGCTGTACTGAACCAGGTTTTGGACCTTGAGTTGGACTTGGTTTGAAAGAATTCGAATTGAGCCACACAGAGTTTTGTACCGAATGCTCCATATCCACAACAATATCTCCGTATCCATCAGTCTTCTGGCCACTGACTGGATCCATGCTGGGTCCAGCTTCAGATTCATTCCCATTCTCTGTCTTGCGGTCAGTTTTAGATTTTGCGCCAGACCTTGTGCGCGGAATGAGCTTCACAACTGCTGTTTTGATGGCATAAGGGGATTTTTCAAGGGTATGTTCGCCTTTCTTTGAAGTAGGCAGCTGTTTACTTTCCGCTATTTCTTCCTGCTTTGTGATCAGAGCTACCGATTCAGGCAGTTGTTCTGTTTCAGAACCGCCCAAAGAAGTGAGGCCAGGAGATTTGGCAGATTCACAAGATCGCTGAGTCTCAACGCTTGACAAAGGAGTTTCATAAATTGAGTCCATAGATGTCTGACACGTAAGCATCGATCGTGCATCATTGGAATCAAGAGCAAAACTGCCATCCCCTTCTTCATCAGGATTTCCTTCAATCGTACCAAGTGCTTCATTTTCCTCGGGAGACAGGGGCTGAGGGGGTGATGTGTCTCCTTTCTCAGAAACTGGAGGGGAAAACATGGCTAATTTTGACATGACATCATTGTACGTCATTTTGAAGTCATCAGATGTACCTGTGTAGGTGGAAGTGTCAGTGAGTTTTGCCAAGGTCGCTTGGTGCAGCAAGGAGAGACTGTTCATCAATTTGCCATGGTTCAATGGTAGAGCTTTTTTGCGACGGTGCCTAGTGGTCAAGAAAGCAACCCCCAAGCGCTGGTTGGGGGTGAGGTTTCTCTTCCGTTTGTTTTTACCTCTTGACTTCACTTCAAATTCTTCCTCTGTACTAACAGTGGCATCCTCACCTGAGCTGGAGTCAGTGTTTGTAGTGCGAGAGTAACTGTCATCTTCCAGTGACATTAACAGGCCAGTCTCTCCAGCCTCATCTATCGTCCCAGTGATGGACACGCCAAGGTAATCATCTTGAAAGCAATCGATGGAAGGTCTTTCGCAATACAGATCTTCAGTGTGATGGGTGAACAACTCCAAACGACCATTGCCCCCACCCATAGAGCCAGAATAACTCATTAGAGAGAGGCCACCCCCACGTTGCTTGTTTTTACTGGCCAGCTGAATCCCCTCCCATCCTACGTTCTCCATGCGACGATTTATCTTGGTACCCGTACACACACGGCGTCTCACAGCATCATGCGATGCCAAAAACTCACTGGCCTTCACTGACTTACTTGGCAGATTCAACTTTTCCAGTTTGACAACCAAAGACTTCTGCCGAGCAGCTCTTTTATTGACAACCAAACAGCACACATTGTTGGATCCAGCCTTCTCAATGAAGTCATCATCGTCATCGTCGTCATCGTCATCATCATCATCATCATCAACAACATAATCATCGTCATCATCAAGGTGATGGTTATAAATACCATTAAAATTTATACCAGTAAAGTTGGTTGGTGCTTCCTTGTAAGTGTTCCCGTTATCTGGACAAAACTTGCGTTTGCGCTGCTGTTGATTATTGTGATTGGCTGAGAGGTGAGTAAATTGACCGACACCTGATCCCATGCCACCAGACATATTGGACTGCCAAGCAGAATGACCAGATGGAGGAGGTGGAGAGTTGCTTGGAGAAGAGATGCAACCCTGGAAACCAGGCTGATCTTTGCACGAATTCATAGGTTTCCTTGGGGGATTGGGAGAATCTGGCCGTGATGATGTGAACCCATCTTTATTCTCCTTACACGTCATTGGCCTTGACTGCATATTTGTTTGAGGAACTTGCTTAGTGTTGTTAATGCAGGATGATGGCATTGGTGTACAGCTTGAGGGAGCAGGACCTGAATTACGCATGGGGAGGATGGGTGGATGTTGTGTGTGGGGTGGTTGTGTGCCTCTTCCTAGACCTTCATTGCCATAATGACCTGGCCCAGCAGTTTTTATATGGGGAGAAGCCATTAAAGAGGACACTATCTCCTGTTTGGGAAATGGACGAGTTGAACGCCTCACATGAGGGGTGCTTCGGATTGGCATCAAGGTACTTTCAGCTTTCTTGGAAGACAGTAAATGATCTGGTTGCATGTTGGATGTTTTGGGGAACTGCAAATGCATGCCTGTGGCCGGTGGAGATGAATGAAGAGGCTGCAGCTGAGATCCAGAAGGAGAAAATTTTTCCTCGTCACTGCTCAGCAAACCAGACATAATTGAGCCTTCCATAGCAAACGGATGATCCGTGTAATCCTTCAGTTTTACTGGACTTTGCCTCTTTCTCTTTGCGGTCGTGCGCATCCTCATTCTACGAGGCCTCTCATTGCCTCTGACCAGGGGTGGCATCTTCACTTCACTCCTTAGTGTCTTCTCACTAACTCTGGGGTGATTTTGTAACAGCATGCGTTCATACTCAAGTTGGAATCCAGAAGGGGCACTCTTAGATGCAGCTTTTGAACCAAGGGGAAGCATTTTCTTTCCAAGCGGCAACTGTTTACTCTCATCATCAACCATAGACTCTGATGTTAGGGGTAAATGACTACCTTTGGAGACCAAGTGTGCACGCAGCTCACTCGGCCCCATAAAGCTGCAAGCTGAATAAACTCCCGTGGCCTTAATCTCGTTCTGGATCCTTTCGATATCACGTGGCTCAAGCTTGGGAACTTTCACCAGCTCTCGACCAATCTTGAGTAGACTATAGCGTCTCGCATCCATAGGATGCATACGCACAATACACACAGCATTTTCCTCTGAGTTGGACGACTTTTGCAAAAATTTGAGGCGTTTGTAGATGGGAGTTGGTACATGGAAAGTATAAGTGTAGCGTGAAGCCTGCGGATCCGGTGGCATTGCTGGTGCGCACTTGGCCATGGTGAAAGAGGATCTCTTGCGACCCCGCTTGCTCTTCTCCATCGGAATTCCTGGAGTGACCATATGTTGGGGTTTCTGCATCGAACAAACCCCTGGCTGGTCAACTTTGGGGTTTGGTGGATAGCCCTGATAATTAGTAGAAGTCGTAGTTGTAGTGGTAGGGTAGGAATCCATATAATTCCAATATGAGGGATTGCCATAGTTTTGGCCTGGCGGGCCAGTTGGATGGTTCCAAGTGCGACCCTGTTGCTGATAGTAGGAGTTACCAGTATAAGACCAGTTTTCTGGGTCGGGACGTTTTTTCTTCAGAGCCAAACGACCCTGCTTGTGAGCAACGGCATCCTGTTGCTGGTAGCCTTGTTCGGACAGGCTGTAAGAATGGGGTCGATCGTGGCCTGGTGTCATGGGATGAGCCTGAGGAAGATTGTGACTTTGCATCATGTTGTGACTCGAAGACATGGAGTGACCCTGGGCAGTGTTGGGAGCTGTGGTCATTGAATGGCTAGGGGGAGGGGCCAATGTGGGGTTAGAGGCCATGTTATGGCTAGGATGAACATTATGACCCTGAGGAGGCATGGTATGAGCATGAGAGGTGAGGTTATGTGCCAGCCCATGGCTAGAGTGCAGGTTATGTGACATACCCTGAGCAATTCCTCGGCCCTGAGTCATGTGCTGACTTTGCGACATGTTTATGTTAGGCCCAGATTGCATGTTATGAGTAGGGATGTTATGAGGGGTGAGAGTGTGACCAGATGACATAGGAGGAATGCTATGTCCACTTGTGTGACTACGCCCTTGGAGGCTATGGCCTGGGGGCATATTCTGACCAGGGTGTAAATTAGATCTTGGAGACATACTTGCTCCGACAGGCATGTTAGATCCAGGAGGTATATTTGGTCCTGAACTCATGTTTTGTGCAGGGTTCATATTCTGATTTGAAGGTATGTTTGGACTTTGAGTGATAGTTTGATTAGGGGGCATATTAGGACCAGAGGGGATATTGGAGCCAGAAGGGAGGCTTGCAGCAGGAGGCATGTTGGGAGGACCCTGGGACATATTAGGGCCAGTTGGTATGTTTGGCCCAGGTCCCGGAGGCATACTATGAAGTGAAGTCATATTATGAGGTCCTTGGGGACTGGCACATTGCCAGGTTCTATTGGTGTAAGCTGGGTAATCGTAACCACTCATATCATATCCTCCAACATTAGACACCATCTGCTCCAGGCTGGCTATTGCCGAATGACTACGGTTACCACTACGGTTACCGGTGAACGGCATGGTCAGCGACTGGTAGCTGGGTGCCTCTTCTTCACTTGTAACTGAGCTGCAGCGTTGTGCATGGGTGGAATTTTTTGAGTATCCTGTTGCAATGTAGCCACTAGTGTTTGTCGGATCCACATTGCTGGGGTGTCGACTGCCCTCAGCCGATGTGAAAGAGTCTGATGACAAGTCAGCACAAGAATTCAGAGATGGACTGCCAAACAAGTCTTCGTGGCTCATGTTAAGAGAAGAAACTCTTTTTTTCTGGGAGACACTATTGCTGTCCAACGGAGTCAGAGAGGCATTTCCTGTCTCCGAAGGTGGATGGTTCGAAGAGTCAACACTTGAGCGTCCTTCAGCAGTTTCATCCACTTTGTCTATTGCAGGCAGTTTCTCAAATGTCTCCAGGCTCGTGTCCTCAGATGCAACTGGTTTGGCCATATTCTTGAATGGGTCGGGAGTGGTGCTCGCTCCCATGCTCATCGATTCACTTGAGTGAGTGGAACATCGGCTGATACTTCGCTGGAGAGACTGGTGGGTAGATATGTCGGCTGATGGGGGGTTCTGCTTCGGACTGTCACTGCATGTCAACAGCTTGTGAAAACTTCCTTGGCTTTCATCGGGATGGGGTAAAGGTGGGGTCTGATTGTACATTGCACCAGCTGACCCCTGCAGGCTGCCTACATTGCCAGATAAAGGAACAGGAGATCGGCTGGTCTCAAATCCATCACGGGAATAGCCAGGGGACGGGGAGAGGTGACCGGCAAAAGGGCTATTGCGAGCGTCTGGAGTATGGCCTCCTTCAGCTGAAGTTCGAGAGCGAGAATAAGTGTCAGGGCTGTACATGTTGCCCATGTCGTATGGGTAAGGGTTAGGATACTGCTCCCCACCGGAATCACTCATAGGAGCAACCTGTTGCTGGGGCTGAGACTGTGGTGGTGGAGGCGGAGGTGGCGGCGGCTGCTGGTTAGGATATGGACGGGAGAAACCTTCTGTCATGTAGCTGCCATTGTTGCCATGGACACCGCCCCCTCCCCCTCCTCCAGGATAACCAGATGGATCACCACGAGGCGAGTGCAGAGAGCGAGACCAGCCATGATTCCAATGAGATGCTTGTTGGTCCACTGCAGGCACACCCCCAGTCATTTCTTCACGGAATGGGAGAGAGTCCCAGCGGCGGTCATAGTCGGGATAATTTGATGGGTTCTGGTGGTAAGCTTGCATACCTGCATTAGGGGGCATATAGCTGGGCTCATTTTGATACATAGAACCATATGGTGGGTAGTTAGAGGGCTGGTTCTCCGAGTGAGGAGATGGGTTATTACCGGTATTGGTGACAGGGCCCCTGGTACCAAGCCTTTTGCGCATCTTAGGCTGCTCCTCTGCAAAAATTACAAATTCAATATTAGTATATAGAGTATGAAGAATACTTTCTCTGTCAATTCATAACTGCATATTCATACAGAAATGAAAAAAATTCAAAAAAATTAAAAGGAAATGATTGTAACCAGTAATAGGGGAGATTTTAAAATTTTCAAAAAAGACAATTTTACCATCTACTTCATCAATATTCCCTCAAGCTGGTCATACTGATTACCTAAAAACAAGTTATACAGGGTGTCCTGAACGTACTGCAAGATTTGCCCTCAAACAATTTTATTGATGCAAAAAAAACAAAACAAATTACAGATTCAACTAAAAGGCACTCAGAGAGCGCATACCACTGCCAACACCATCATCAGGGGGAGTAATTGTACATGGATCCACCAAAAAATTTAATCAGTTCTTCTCTACAATATTGTCCACCCTTCCCCAAAATGGAATCTTGCAGACAGGAAATAAAAACAAATTTAGCAATATTATTAAGTTTTGACTACGACAGAGGAAGTAATTGTGCATGGATCCACTCCTAAATTTGATCACTTCTTCTGCAGCCTCTAGTCCATCCCTCCATATAATGCCAATGGAATTCATTGATAACTTTTAGACATATTATGTGTACAATCATAAGTATATACAATAATGTATGTTCAAGGGAGAAAGAAAAAAAAAATTCCTATGTTTTACTGTCTTCTTCTCACCTTCGTGCTCACCCTTCCACAGAATTTCATTGAAATTCATCTCATATTTTTGACACAACCAAATACCTCTTTTTAACTTCATTGACAGAGGTAAATAAACAAATATGCAATAAATTACAGGCAAGGTTCAATTGACTGCTGTCCATTTTGATGCATTTTTAAGTCAGAAAGCGACTGATCTGCACAAGTTCTGCCAGCCATTAGATAGCATGTTGTCTTGACACAATGCAACCATAATTATGGAATAAATGAAGAGTTACTTTCGGGACACCCTGGATAATACTTGAAGAATCAATACATTTTTGTTCAGTCTTATTGAGCAATAATTGGTAGCAATCCCTTATGGTTGGCAGAGGGACAACCATGAAATATTTCTATAAAAACTGAAAATATTGGGGAAAATATTCTCTTACCTGCAGGTTTTTCATCAATTGGCCCATCAAATTGAGGTATGCGAGCCCCCAGGGAATCTGAATCTGAATCCCTATCATCGTCACTGACCATTGAGCCATCCCAGCTATGCCCAAATTCGGATAAATTCAAATCCTCTCCTTCACTGTCAAAGGAGACAAAATAAGATCATATTACTCAAACAAGTAAAAATAACCAGATTTCAAAAATTTCACACACAAGTTTACTATTTTGATAAATTTGACATGATAAACCAAGTTAATGTAAACTAGCTGAACATGAGGTAATTCCTCAAGTGTTGACAACTAAGATATCATCAATACTATTACAAATATATATTTCTGCAAATAAAGTATATAGTTTTGTTAAAGTAATTCATTTCATATGGAATACATCTATATTAATTATAATAGCATGCAAAGGCAAATCAGACTTATTATTGATTACTTTTGCCGTATATATTCTTGTGGTCTACTACAAATATAGCTCAAATTTTAGGCTTCAGACTTTCGAGCAAAGAGTAATGAATGAATGACAGTTATAGAGAAGATCCAATCCCTTTTGCTCCCATTCAAACATAAGCACCCTCTCTCATCTTTACCCTTTACATTGCAAAAGGGGAGGAGGGAGAAAAGAAAAGACATTAGAGGGACTTTCAATTTTATTGCTGTAAGATAATATGCTTTTGTTCCAGTAGACAGCAATTAAGTCCTGGCCTCCAGCAAAACATTAAAAAAGAAATGAAGTAATATAACTTGAGGAACATGTCAAAACAAATAAATCAACTAATTTAATGGGCAAGAGAAGACACCAGAAGAAAATGAATGATCAGAAAGTATCACGATCATACATAGAATCAGGATATATAAAATGAATACTTACAGCTGTTGTTCATTAGGCTCTGAATTCAGATCATCTGAAAAAACTTGAGACATTTCTTGTTCCTCCTCTTCTTCATCTGCAGGAGATGATGCTGGTTGTGAAAGCAAAATACTGTCGTGGTCTTCATTGAGAGAGAGAAGAGGCTCTTGAGAAGACAAGTTGCTTCCTTGACTGGCCAGTAATGATGCAAGTAACTTAGCAGCAACATCTGAACCTACAATATATGTGACAATCATCAGAGATGGTTTGCCAACTCCACAAAATGGACATTTCTGCAACTAAAAACCTCAAATTCTTTTCTAACAAGAATAATTTTTTTCTCGCTATAGAGACAATAATCAAAAATGAATAAAACATTCAGAGTTTTTCAAAGAATTGAACTCATTCCTTGTGATTTTTCCTGTTCCTATGTTTTGGCCGACCATTGAATGGTCCTTGTCAGATGTACTATCCATGTGTAAAAAGAGGGAAACTTTTTCAGAAGAGCCAAGTAATAAATAGTAATAAATAGAATTTTCATTTTATATCACTGCAATGTTCATAACACATTGCAGATGTTTTCAAGTAATTTCCCTTTAAAACAAAGAATTCCATGCCCTATCAAGCAGCAAAAGTTGAAATCTCTACTGGTCAGACTTATTCAACTAACCAGCAAGTTGATGCATGTCAATTCTTACTTATGGGGGAATGATGTATTAAAACTTGTCACAGTCTTAGCTGTTTTTATATTCGTGGCAATATACCTTCTGGCCCCTTTCAGGTTGTTATTGTCTATGCTGGGGTATATCTTGTATTCAGTAACTTAAATATTTTTCTATTCACAAATTTCCGATTGATGTTCATCAGCCAAACAGGATACCCATTCACACTGACGTATGATTTTAGTTAACCAACCTGATGACATCAGAAAAAAAGCAATGAACATGGGATTCATCCGGAAAGAATAAGAAAATAAACACCTGAAAAAGGTTGTAGGGTACACCATCGAAATGTTGTGAATATACAAACAACCAAGATGAGGAATACAGTTTGAATACATCAATGTATAATAAATTGTATTGCAGAGCAGAGATAACATTTTGCTGGTGAGAGTGAGGGCACTAGCCAAGTCATTCCACAAATGCCTTAATTACCTGAGGCTGACTGAGAGGAATCCTCTTTGAAACTTTGACTAGATTCCACAACTTGCTGCACACAGTCCACATTGACAACAGCTGGAACATTTCCATCCTCTTCTTCCTCTTCTGAATCCCGATCTCCAAACACGATTGTCTTCTCAGAGGATTCTGCTGCTATAATAAAACAAAAGGACATCAGTTTTTTATTAGGAAATCTATTTCTAATAATTGTATAATATAGCTTTGCTTATGGTTAAATACAAGCTAGAAAGGCTGGTGTGAATACTGCTGAATGCTACAATTGATGACTGAGCTTACAAGCATAATTGGACAGAATATATGAAGCAAAGCCCTGAACTATCATTAGAACCAAAGGGAACTATGTATCATTGATAGAAGATGGTTTTATTCTAGTTTTCTGACTAAGATCAAAACAAAAACCACAGGATTAAAGAAGGTATTTATCTGCCTCTCAACACATGCAGAATGTTGACGGTCGAGTTTAATTTGGGGACCCTCACAAGTCCATGTGGGTAGAGAACGAATTTGTCTAGTTCCCTCAGCACCTCACTTTGGAATGCATCAGACAATGAGCCTGACTTAACCCTCATGAGGCCTGGGGGAAAATAGCCCATTGAAACCAGACATGATTTTATACCTATCTTTCACAAAGGACTGAGGAGCTGGTAGAACCAGAAACCATACTCAGAAGAAACAATCCTTACAATTTCTTAGAAAAAAAAAACACAAGTGATTAAATTATGTGGTATCATAACACGAGGAGGTAAACTTACCATCAGAATTAAAAGAGTGACACTCAACAACAGAGGCATGAGGAAGGTAGGGAGGAGAAGATGTGGGACTGACCAAATTGGCAGTTGTCTCTGAAGACTCTTGGCTGTTAATGAAGAAGAGGAAGAGCATCAGAAATATGAAATACAAAAGCAAACACTTTTCTTTCTCTCTTATTTTTAAATCAGAGATTATCGTTACTAGGTAGTTTAATAAGAGGGGTAGGAAGAGAGGGAGGAGAATAGAAAATTAGATAGTTCAACAAGAGGGTAGGAAGGGAGAGAAGCTGAAGGATGCTACAAATACTATAAGAGTGACAAATATAGTTCTTATTATATATATGATTTCCTAAGTGTCAACATTATCTGAGCTCGAGATGAGGGTCTTTCTCCATTCTCTGCTCTCATTATTTATAACTAATCTGCCGACTTGTATTCATCGAAAATCTGTCCCAAGCACAATTTTTCGAATTTCAATAACCCCATCAAAATGAATAGCACTGTTAGTCTATATAGAGTATCAAAAAGCCTACATTGTATTAAAAAGTATAAAAAATTTCAAAAGACAAGGATTTTTTTTCCCAAAATAAAATAAAAACCCCAATTCATTCTCAAAGAAAAACATAGCCCAATAATGGAATTTTACATACTCAAGTTGGATGAGGAGGAAAGGAAAAAAAGTTACCTGTGAAACTGATGAAATTGAATGATAGTCTTTAGTCGACACCTGAGATCCTCTTCACTAGTTGCTATCGTTACATTCTTTCGTTCTGATACAAAATAGAAAATTGGAAATGATTCATGAAAAAATCAATTATTACAACATTCAATGTATTTATTTGAAGATAATCTCAAGCAAGAGTTTCTAAAACAGTGTCAATAGGATCTATTTTCTTTTTAAACCTATACCAAAAGAATTTTAAAAAAAACATTTGGAGCTATAATTCAACAAATAATGTGCAAAGAAGTGCAGAAGTTCATTTTTGCCTTACAGTTAGCTTCTGTCAAATCATGGAAACTCATTTTCCCAGTTTTTGCAGAAGACTGAACCGTTGATTGTCTCAAATTCAGATTTTTAGGTAATTCTTCAATCATAATGGCACTATTTCTACCATGTTCAGACAAAAGCAACATTGTCAAACTGAGCAGGGGGACCTGTTTGTGGTGTATCACTCAAGCTGAAGTCATCAACCTTTCAAAAAAAAGCCATCTCCTTGTTTGAGGAATCTTTCAGGTCGCTTCTGTAGCATTACTGTCTTTTCTAAAATCATAGTGCATTACATATCTCGTGTACACTAAACACACGATTATCTTTAGAAAGGTCAACATAATGACTAAGGTAGTGGAATTGCACCACAGACACATTCATCTTTAAAAGGGTCAACTTAATAGACAGATACAAGCATCTATTATCATTTCAGCATTTTAGAATAGTGAAAATATCATTCAATCTATTGCATTCAGATTTTGAACATTACTTCTTGGATGATCAGATAATTAGTTATAACAATTCTTGAAGCAAAAGAAATTTCCCCAACTTCCGGTTGGGAAAAGTCAACATTTAAGAATTTAGGTTTGATAGGAAATTAGAAGCCTTTAATAATAAAAGGGGTCGTAAGCTTTACCTTGTGATAGAGTTGCTTGAAGTTGGGAAATTTCCTTTCTATTTCTCCGTCTTTGTTTTTCATCTTCCCAAAGAGCAACCAATCCCGGATTAGTCCCCGCATTAGCTGCAAACAGATTGATAAGAAAGTAACCAATTAAAACACACATTATTTGAAAAACTGAAATTATATTTAGGAAGATTACAGCAGTTTTATAATCTCAATTGGGAAAATACTAAAGAACATCATCTGCTAAATACAATTTCAAGACAGCACATTTCAGATATATTTACAATTCTACTAATGAGACAAAAGAACATTTTCTAAAAATCTTGAGCAAAATAACTTTTTTTTATTCTAGGCTCTCAATACTATATTTTTTCCAACAAGAATATTTTTGTTTTAAATAGAGTTTGTATCTGATTAGATAGAACTCATTTTCAAAATCATATTTCTAATATTTTTCATTCCATACCAATAACAGAATGATTCAGAGATTTTAAACATCTCTTATTGTAGAAAACAATGAATCAAGAACTACTTGACCATTGAACCAATGCTTTGCTTTCAATAAAGTCACTAAAGTAACCATTTATATGACAAATAGGAAGAATTTCCCCAGAAGATTCAATAGTTCTTTCAAACTTTAGCACTCTTTTCTTTTTCAAAGGTGCCAAGGTATTGTAGACTTACTAATTTTGAAAACCTTTGATTTGTGTGTTCATGTACAATTGAAATTAACACAACTCAACTGGGATATTTAAACACTACGTTCCAGTGATTGGAGTTGCTTGCAGTGACAGAACAAATCTTTACTCAGCCTATAAAAATCACTTACAGTGTGCTAAAGGTTAATACCATCTCATGTGACAGCTGAAAATAACTACTCACAGCCAACTGTTTGTCTGTTGAGAATGTCTGCAGCCACAACATCCACTTCTAATTCACATGTACTCTGTCTGTGCACACTGTTGGCCAGCAACAGGTCTCTGAAAGAAAGAACCAAAAGAATGCAATTAACACTAGGAATCAAAAAAGTACAAGCAGAGAGATCCTAGATTTATAAGGAGAGGAAATGGAAAATAGGAAAATTAATTCTTCAGTTAATGTAGAAAAAAACAAGACTTATAGAAAACCCAGCACTACTACCAACCATTCCAGACATGGGTGATCATGGTTCTCTACAGCTTTAAACTATGCATTGCTATGACTGTTCTCAAGAGGGATAATGGAGTGGTTTTTCCATTACCTTCTCCACAGTTAGAATTTAGAGTTGTCCTTCTCCAAGACTGGTAGACTCCTAAAACTAGAGAGCCCAATCTGCCCAATCTTACCCATAGCTGGGGGAAGAAGATATGGGGTCACGTTTTTTTTCTGAACGTAAACAGTCCCAGAGTTTGAAATCAGCTAATCTATTTCATTGTCCAGAAGCTAAACTATCACGCCACTCACACCTCCCAGATAACATACAACATGCTTTTTGATCGGTTTTAATCATTCACCATGATTGACCAAAACAGATATTTAGACATCATGAAGTTCTTCAAGATGGCTGCAACCAGACTGAGAGAGAATGATAACTGAGCTGGGTTTCAAAATGCCTCCATCATATAAACACATCCTACAAGCCATTTTATGTAAAACAAAAGTTCTAAGGTCATATGGGAGATAGAAAACAATTGAATTCGTTGCTTCTATTATTTAGCAAATTGATGACTGTTTTTCAATCTCTTGAAACTAACTTTTTTCCAATATATTTTCCCATTTTTGCTTAGACTCAATGTTTTGCTTTTATTTTTCTGTTGCCTTCCCTAGACTGACATACAACATCCAAGTTGAGGTCATTTGGAACTTGGGATTTAGAGGATTTGGGTCAAGATTCAAATTCTTTATTATTATTGCACTTCAATTATTACAACTCTACGATACGTTCTTATCAATAAAGCAAAAATAAAAACAAAATTTTTGCTCAGGCCAGGGGTCTCGAAAGTGGTTGATATTGACCTCCTAGGAGTCAATGAAACTATCCATGCCTGAGGGCCAGAAAAGGTGAGGGTTGGTAAACACCATGGAGGAGTGGTTCTATCCAACTTTTGGGGTCCAAAGCTGATATTTGAATAAGAAATACAGGTAAATAAAATACAACTTGCCGATACACATTTCTGATTTATATGTAGTTGGTTTTCAATGACTATTTCACCTGATGTGGCCAGTCGACAGTCTAAAACCACACTGGAAAGCAGGGTGTAGTATGCAGTTTCCCTTACTAATGCAGATGGAAACAACACATCTACATAAGAATATACAGCAAAATAAATAACCAAGTGTCGATGAGGGATCAAAGATCAAGTGAAGTGGTTAATGATCAAAACAGTTTTGAGACCCCAGGTTGGACAAGTTGGATGAATGTTTGATTTTTTTTTTACTTACTTATAGCATTAGTCTGGAACTAACTGGTGAAATGCTTTTGTCATATTGTCAAGCTATGGGACAGTTGTCGATTGACAGAAGTCAAAAGATTAGCCAAATTTTTTTTCTGTTTTTCACCACAACAAATGAGCCATTAAGTAGTCAGATAAGTGATTATTGAATCTGAACCATCTATCTCATTTTTTTTCATCTTTATTGTTTCCATGCTTTGGACAATCCAATCAACAGCCTCTCTTATAAGTAAACCTGGAGTTAGCCATTGAATGGATTGGTCAAAATGTTGTCGAAACAACAGGGATAACAAAAAGAATGAGTTCCATTGTCTGAAAAACTCTGTGAATGTTAATAAACAAGAATTTAATCAAGTTTTTATTTGTCCTTTTTTTTCCCAAAACAAAACAAGACCAACATATTTCAGGGGGCATAAATCTCCCACAAATTAGATGCAGATAGGAATTTACAAATACAAAATTATTTAATAAAACTTCACAAAGTCAACACCCAAATATTTAATCATAACAAATACTTGCCATGATTTTGAAAACTTTAAATGCTAAGGAAGCATTTTTCTGACTTATCAAAAAGGAAAAAAGTTTTGAGGTATATAAAGAACTCGTCTGATTACTTACTCATGAATCGTGCTAACATCCCATTTACGATTGTGTATATCATTATCTAGCCATGACCGAGAAGAATGAGATACATTTCCTGAACTATTCTCGATTATGTAAGATGTTCGACTGCTTTCATTGTCTTCTTGAACCTTTAAGTTGATATTGTCTGCAACATGAAAAAAAAACAGCATTTTAATATCAATGCCATAAGAAAAATACATAGGATAAGTTAACTACATTTTTCTACCAGAGACTGCAGATTCCTTTACCTTCAGCACTCTGTAAACAATTTGATTCACGAAACTAAAAATTTGTCCTGCCACTGAAGGTGACTGACAGATACCCCGTTTGTATTTTGAGGTTGTTTTGTCATGCCAATTTCATACATGAATAGATCCACAAGTTACAGGCTTTCAAAGTTACCAAGTGCACTAAATCTCAATGTCCTTGGAAAGAGATATTGAGTTCTAAAAGGTTTACAAAATAAAATAAAAAAATCACAGCAACACATTTTCCTCTTTCAAAACAGCCTATATGCAATCATCATAATTACTGACACATCATTTTTCATATCTTATAGTTCTGAAGTTATTTGAGGTCATGTTTTTTCTATTTATTTTGCCTGTAATTTAACAATTACATCATTTATTTTTTGACAACTGTGTTCATTATACACACATCTAATGCACGGAATAAAAGTCCAAGTAAATTTTCTGATTAACTTTCTCCTAATTTCTACTCAACTTCGATCAAATTTTAGTATTTCGTAACAGAACCACTTTCTGGAAGTTTGACAAAAAAATTACACTTGAAATAGGTAGAAAAGCAAGCAATTGGTTTTCAATATCATTTCAAAGTTCCTATAACATTCTTATTTGAATAACGAATAGGCATTTCTTCTGTTTCGTGTACTCAAAACTGACAATGGATGTACAAAAGAGAATACAGTTGATTATGACGGATCAAATATTAAAACCGAGCATTTATTTGATATTATTTATCAATATCATTTTTTTTTTATTCATTTACATTATTTCTATATTATTAATCATTTATTTATACATCAATATCCATTATCCTGGTTACAGTGGATGATGGTGTCTAATCCAAAAAAATGAATTTATTAAAAAACTCATCAGGAAAAACTCAACAAGAAACAAACCCATCAAAATATTTGTCCCCAAACCCAGTCAGCAAGCACATTTCAAGCCATTGTTAAAGAGTTTGTTTTTTTTAAACTGTTTCCTGTGGAATCTTCAATCATTGGGCTACTTATGTGCATCCAATGTCAATTTTGACAATAGTTGAATGTTAGAAGTGCACAAGATGAACAAATACCAATTAACAGTTATTTTCAAAAGATAATGAAATAAAATACAATTTTATATGAAGGTAGAGATTGATATATCACTTGAATATTTGAAGAACTGGCACAATGCAATTGTTTTAGAGCACTTTTGGCCAAAAACAAGAAAAAATATAGAATGTCTAGTCGTAGGGAATGCTCCCCCAGGCAGCATCTTCCCATTGCACTCAGAGGAGTAGGGTCAGGTTCATTGCCTGATGCATCCCCAATAAAAAAAAAATTGTTAAGGGAACTGGACTATTTTGGGAATCAACCACACATATATATGAGGGTTCCTACTTCGAACTCGACCTTGTGTGACCTTCCGCCCAAGTGAGGAGGCAAATAAATACTGGTTATTTATACATTTGTCTCAAAAACTGTTGACAGTGAAATTTTGCTGCATGAATGAGGTTCTGTGCCATTTCTACCTTTTTCAAACAAGATTAGATGTGAGCAGCAAAATACAAGGTGTCCATAAATGTGAATTTTTCAATGAAGCAAAAATGGCGCATTGGAAGTGATGGTCTGATATCTTGGCCACCTAGTACAACTCCAACAGCCTCCCTTTCCTTGAGGGTGGGGTGGGGGGCTAAAAGATGAGGCCAAGTCATATCCACCATTGATGAAGAAATAACATACCTGGGTGGAAATTGAATACTGACTAAATGTGCAACATGCAACTAATAGCAGCCATCTAGATATGTACTAATGATGGTGAAAAAACAAAACTTCATTATTTGTCTTCATTCAGCAACAAACCCATACAATTGTATTGATATTTCCAAGATGTGAAGATCATTTCTGGACACACTGTACTGCTTTTTATAAAATAATAATATGAGTGAGAAGTGAAAGAAAAAATTGTCTTGAGGAAATAAAAAACGTACTGACCATCCGACTTGCACCGGCGGAACTTTGCATGACTGACACTGAGCAGATTCATACCATACAAGTTATAATCAATGAACATCTGAAAAGGACAAAACATAAATGAAGCTTAGCAACAAAGAAAATCAGAAATAAAACCAATTTCAAATGAATAATTAACTTCGACCAAATACAATTGACATGCTTATTGAAAAAAAAAAAAAAAAAAAAAAAAAAAGACTAGAAAATTATTGCCAAGACAGAATCTGGAAAGAATGTACCAAAACTGAGGAATCAAATTCAGAAAGTTTTGGGTACCAACTCTACAGTAAGGGCTGTGGAAGGGGATCAGAAGCAGTTATTGGGTTGCTGGAGTTGGTAAAATGCACCAACTCTGAGGAATTGGAGTGGAGAGGTTTTGTATACCAATTTTACAGCACTGGATTCAACAATTTGATAAGAAAAACAGACAATGCACAAATGCGTAAGGTTTTAACAAATCATGACAGCCAAGGGATTGAAAAGGAATAGGTAGGAACATTTATCTGATCAATTCATTTGTCACACAAACACTTTGAACCAAAAAAAGAAAATTCTGAAATTTTCAAGTATCCATTATTCTCAACAATTCTTTTCTTGATACATTCCTGATGTTGAACTCCTCCACAATTATCTAAAGCTGAACCTCAAAATTAATGGATACAATATCAATTAATTTGTAAGTAAACAACTTTAAATTTACTTAACTTGAAGCATATCAACTTCTGTTTTTGTATTAAATGATATAGAACCCCCAACCCTATTTTAGCAGGGAACAATGAAAAAATATTTTTAATGCATTTATGGGTAAGCATTTAATGTTATTGAAATATGTAGCTTAAGTAGGAAAAGAACCTTAGACAAAACATGCAAGTAGAGCAGTAGGATAATCGTTTTATTAAGAATACTTCTGTAATTTACAAGAGAAAACAAAAACATTTTAGCTATACCTCAACTTAGCATATGAGCACGGGGGATATTTTTTTTACCTTTTTCAGGGGGGAAAAAAATGTGGGTCTTGTATTCAATGTAATTGAATTCTTAATTTCTCTTTAAAGTTTAATGAGACCAACATATTTTCTCTAGGATATAAGTTTGGGCTGAGAATAGATGAGCTAGTAACACATCAGATTGCTGGTGATGTATCTAAATACTTTTTCATTTCATTGAGAGAAGGACCATGTTGACTGGAGTTAAACTGAATTTATTCAATCCCAGTAGAAAAGACTTAAGAACCAAATTATTTTTTTCTTTACCCCCAAATGACACAATGCCCTTCAAATAGTAGACATGAGAATGAATGATAACAGATGTGAACTACTGAACACACAGTAAGGATTGGCCAATTAGAGCTAGCAAAATGAATGGCTTTCAAGATTTAGTTCAAAATTTTTAATATTTGGTAAGGGAAAGTTTCACTGATAAAAAAACAACTCCCATCATGGAACATGCATTCATTAAATATTCAAATCTTTCAGCCACAAAATTTGGAAAAAAAATGCAGAGGAGATACACAAAAAAAAAAAGGAGGAGAAAAAAAAAAAATATATATATATATATATATATATATATATATATATATATATATATATATATATATAAAATGAATGATGAATTCTTCCTTTATATTTCTCCATCCATAACTATAGATTCAGTTGAATGTCATGCCAACACCCCCTCTCAATACCAATGGGATGAGGCTGTAGTGCATCATGTACAGCTACAATAGATTGGATTGACCAACATCAGATTCAGGTATCAAGTCTTGAGTAAATCATTACAACTTTCCATTTCTGGAGTGTATTATTTACGTTCAAGGAATTTCTACAGTAAATACATGCAAATATGTCATTTAGTTTCTTTTCTGAAGAAATCATCTCCTAAAAATTCAAATATATCCATGAATTTCTCCACACAGCCACCCGTATGAAACAGATCATTCTAAAATAAAAATCCAAGCAGGGCATTTGCGAGACAAAATTGCTCATTGTTTCATCTTTCACTTTATTGATCAGGTTTATTCAAGTCAGATATTGACTCTTCACAATTTATAAACATCATGATCCATTATCATGTGTTGTAAGAAAATCTTTCATAACAAACATAACATTTCTCATTTTCAATGTTTTGTATATTTTTTCTCTTTGTACAACATAGCTCCCTCTTCACATCTTCAAAATTAGAACAAAGTGACCTTGAGTTCAATGCCCCACGGACCAATTGTGAAAGGCAATTCTATTGTTGCAGGAAATGTTTTTCTGCAACTGTCGCTCAAAAAAGCACCTGGGTGAAAGGCAGTTGACCTGATAAACATTGAATGACAACTCTAGTACAATATTCCCAAAAAGACAATGAGAATGATGAGTGTGGAAGTTTTTCATCCTATTTTTGCTTCAATATCTATTTGCCACATCTTCAAGCAATCATTTTTTTGAATGATTCACTTACGCAATGAAAACTTTTTTCAAGATTTAACAAGTTGGAATTGTTTCAGGAACTGAGGGCAGGTACGGGTATAAATGGTAGACAATGCATTTCTACCGACAAATCTCACTAAAGGTTGGACGGTTCCCCCAGGTAGCCAAGACCACTAGGCTCCTAAAATCTCTAGCTACACCTCTGGAGATGTAAAGACAGAATGTCAACTACCAACCTGTAGTAGATATGGGATGTGGGCTTCATGAGGCTGGAAGACTTTGTTAAACACTGCTCCTCCCAACAACAAGTCAGCAACTCTATAAAAAAAAAAGAAAAAAAAACAATTAATAGATATAGGCAGCATCTTCAATTATAAGTTATTAGATATAAAACAAAGCACTTAGTCTTGAATAAAGGAGAGAAATGAATAATGCATGAATATAAGTTCATTACAAAGAAAAAAATGAAACTGATACCATTTGAACATGGTACCAAGAGTTGATTAAATGATATTAAATCAAAAATGCAAAATACACTACAGGCCTCTCATAGATATCACATGCTCACACCTTCTTCCAAGTGCTGGCATGGACATGCATTTTGCATCATTCTAACACTATTTTAAAGTGTATTGCAATGATTAAATATCTTCTTTGAAAATTTGATTTGGGTTATGACTGAAAAAAATTTTTAAAGAATGGCATGAAGTTAGTTGGGATAAGAAAACTACTTCTGACTAAAAAATATTGACTCCGCCATAATTAGTGGATCTTTCACCAGATATATATCTTCTGTCAGATAACCACTATCCACACAATATATATATATATATATATATATATATATATATATATATATATATACACACACACACACACTCAATGAGTATAAATTGCATTATATTATACTTATTTAAAAGGATCTCCTATCATTATACAGTAAATGTATCCCTCACCACAGATTAAAAGAATAAACAATTAGAGAAAATGGGACTGCTGCAGGAATCGAACCTGTCACCGATAGGGTAGCCGTGAGTAAAACAAAGGCCAAAATAACTGTTTTCTCATCAAAATCTCATCTTGTCTATTCCCAGTCTTATTTGAAATCTCAAATAAGTTTTTATATGATATAACGCAATTCATAATCATTCTGTCAGATCATATACATCCATCCCTCAATAAATACATACGAAGCTGCTTATTGTGATCATTTTGGGTGAGGGTCTTTTAGATAGCAATAACCAACTGATGACATTAAGCAAAGGATAAAAAATTGGAATTATCTACATTTATTGCCATAAATTTTTTTGTTTTAAATTCATTGTTATATTCCAATTCAAATTTTTATAACCATCTTTACATCATAAAAAAATTGATATGATTGATTCAAACATTATCTGTAATTCATTTCAAGGTGTTCAGGACTGACTGATTTTGATAACAATAACCGCTTGATAACATTATCTATGATTATAACAAAGGGCTTCCTCAGCATTATATGTATATACATATATATATATATATATATATATATATATATATATATATATGAGAGACTACATTTTTATCTATTTTGGTATTTGTTTGTTATACACCTATTTAAAAATGAGATTTGCAAAAAGCAAATAAATCCTGTATGAATTGAAAGAAATCTGTCCATCTCTGATTGCTAAATGGAGCAAGAAAAAAGAGAAGAAAAGAGACAAAAGCAGTTTTTTTGAGACAGAAATGAAAAAGTTTCATTTTATAAAATGGTCCATAATTGACAATAAAAATGTCTTCTTCAGTTTGCAGAGATTAGCAAGTGAAATGCCATGAATAAGAAGAAACAAAGAGAGGCGGGAAGGGGGGAGGAGGAGGAGGAGGTTCTGCCTAACACTGAAATACTGGACAAGCCCAAATCAAGTAAATGGGGAGTAAATTCAAATATAGAGCAGCTGCTGCTGCTGCTGCTTGTTGTTGTTGTTGTTTTCCATCACATACACTGAGTGAGAGAGAAGAATGTGTGCATGTGTGTGCGTGTGTGGTTGGTATGGAAACAGTGGAGAAACAAGGCAAGTTGGCAGTAGAACTTGGCAAAGAGTTAAGAAAGTCAGAAGAAAGAAGGAGAAGAGGGTAAAATGAGGAGAGGGTGGGAAGAAAAAGAAGAAGGTGTAATCAGAACATCAGGGTGAGGAGGGTATTGATTTCTGGTAATTCCACAAGAATAACTGCTGCACAGCCAAGAAGCATATGTGGATACCAGTGTGCGAGTGCATGGAAAGTGGGAGAAAAATGAAAGTGTGTGTGTGTGTGTGTGTGTGTGTGTGTGTGTGCGCATGGCTATGCAGGCTAACTGGGCTGTACAAGATGGCAGGAGGGAAGGAGGTGAGAGTAAAGAAAAATGAAAGAGAAAAGGTGGGGGGTGGAGAAGGTGAAGTTAATGGAATGCAGTACACATCATCATCACCACCACCACCACCATCATCACTCCCCCTCCTCCTCCTCTTCCTCCTCCTGGCCATCAGGAATTTGCATACTGAGTAGAAGTAGGGCCACACATCTACACGACCACATTCAGTGCAACATTAGCAGCTCTTCTAAAAGCCTAGGCACACTTCCAGTCCTCCTCACTGGTACATGCACACCATACGCAAACGAACGCATGCAAACACGCACAAGCAGCAGAAATAATGCATTCACATAAGAAGCAGCTCTGAATTCTAAGACAAACACTTTAGACATTAATATGGTAGGATATCACAGATTTTACATCTACAGTGAATGTGGAGCTTCGATTGCAACCCTTGAGCTCATATCAGCCCACCCTTGTTTATACTAATATGACTAATTAAAGAAGTAACCTCTTGGCTCCATAGATCAACACACCTTGCCTAATATACATACTAGAGTCATTCAATACACATTTCTTTGAAAAAAAAAAAATTCAAAATGCTAGCACAGACATACCCAATAGTTTACAACAGAGAAGAATTCTATCTTTTACCAAACTATACCTTGACCCGTGTATTCAAATACATATATGCATCTATGTATCTACTTATATAATGAAGAGTGGGATTTCTCTCTGTATGTGTCTGCAATGATAGATTCTACTTAGAATTAATAATTTTGCAGTTAAAAAATATATTCTACCCACCATTGAAACTAAGGACACTTCCACTGAAACAAATTCAGTAGTTTCTTTCAATAAATGAATTTAAAAAAAAAAAAAATGATCCAATAGAAATTCAAATATATCTGATTTTTTCCTCACAGGTATTAACTAGTATTCCCATAATGAACAAATGATATTGCATTCAATGTTGCTACACATTAAAGAAGTGGTCCTGTATTCTAACAGACATGCATGCATAGAGAACCAATGTTGAAAAAGAGGTAGAGTTGCAGCTGTCATATTGTCTGCAAGGGAAGACATGACAAGCAAGCAAATTTCTCCTTATTAGGCAATATCTACACAAGGTAAACAGCAAAATTCATTCAGGCTAAACAGATTAGATTGACAATTCATGGAAGATATCCAATTTTATCCAAATTAGTGTTTTTGTTTTTCTTTAAATGACCCATCAAGTTGAAGTGAATAATGTGCATATGGAAAGCTAGTCTCATTCTATCTGAACAATGAATTTAAAATCAATTAAGTGTTTTTTTTTTAAATTTCATCAATTCCTCTGGTTTCTGAACTGAGGAGATGAATGATAATCCTGTTCGTGCATTTAAGGCATTTACTGAAAATAATTATAATAATAGAGGAATAGTTTTTTTTCTTTCCCGCCAAGTTTAAATAATGAACTATTTATGGGTTTACGTTTTTTCTTCTTTATCTGCTTTATATTTGAAAAAACTTGCCATAAAATCTTATATACATTCTTTTCCTTAAATCGCATAACCCATTGCATGGTCGTTGAAGCATCACAGATGATTTTCATCATGGGTGTGTCAAGGCCAAGATAGTCTGAAAAAGATGGGGCCTCAGCAGGCTGGTTTGGTATCAGGGTTGTCCTCCCCCTAGACTAGTTGCCAACCATGGCCTAGACTCAAGTCTGCCCAAATATTTACCCATAATCAGGGGAAGGGGGGGGGAGATGGATCCATGCTTTCCCACAAACATTAATACCTAATCAACACAAGCAGTCTCATAAGAGTTTGAAATCAGCTCACTGAATCTCTTCTACATGTTATTAAACATTCAGCAAGTCCACACTTCCATTTGTCATCACATTTTCTTTTCTATCTATAAAAGTTGAATATGTGGAAATTGATGATTTTTATGCAATGTCCAGAAGCTTTAACAACATGAAGCACAGAACAACTTTTCATGAGCTATTCCCCTTTAAACAAGATTCAAAAAGCAAAAAGAGCCAAAATCCCATCTCTCAATTTCAAAGCACCCTAAACGTTTCAATATTGGGTTTGAAATATCACATTATTCACAATAACAATTTGGTCTACCAAAATATTTCAACTATTTACCACTGCATAGAAAAATAATCCTCAAAATTCACTTGGCTTCTTTGTCTTTTCACCAGAATTCTTTGAGAAATGGGTAATATAAATCACAACAGCCAAAATAATATGAATATATTAGAACATCAATGAGAACATACAAATTATAAGGAGGAGGTGAAGTGAAGAAAAAAAACTTTCCACATTGGACAGGGGCATTTTTGAACCAAAAACAGTCCTCAAGAAAAGTTCTCCTGTTTAAGCCATGTATTTTTAAAGCTATAATTATCATCTAGTTAGTATGAGAGAACAAATAATAGTGTGTAATTATGTTAAACTTTCCCTAAGCCGATCAGTGAACAAATAAAGCCATGTTGGGTAGCAAAAGGAATTCACAGTCCACACACTTCTATTAGAAAAGTAAATGAATTCTTTTGGAGATAAGACATTAACAGATGATCCCATATTCAGTTTGTGAAGAATTCCTGCATTTCCCCGGGTTGCCCAGTGTAGGAGTCCCTGATCTTTTTTGTGCCAAGGACCACTCTGATATTGACATTATTTAAGCGGACCAGCCAATGGAGGGGGGGGGGCGTAATCAAGACCGGAATATAAGTAGTAAGTCAACTATGTTACTTAATAAACCCTTTTAGAAATGGAATGATTGTATCAAACAAATTCAATATTACAATCCGAAAAAATGAATGTTGCAATTTTACAAAGAAATTTTGCCAAATCATATTGATTTGCAATAGCCTAATAGCAAATGTTTTGGGGTTCAGTACCAATCCATGGCCTGGTCTTTGGAGACCACTAGTCTAATAAAAACTAAAATTGTCACTATCAATATATCAACATGAAGCTACTCTGTACTGCAGTTTTCTTCATATAAACAAAGCTACCAATTACCAAACATTTTTATTAAATCTTGATAATATAATCATCATATTTCACAGTACATAAGACCCCAACTTGAAAGATAATAATTGTCCAACCTCACACTGAGGAGGAGTTGAAAAAACACAGGAAGTATAGGGAAATTTCTTCTTAATATTCTCTGCTGAAATAGGGGTAATGGTCTTATATGCCAACAAATACGATAGTCCTTACGGGGGGGGGGGAGAAGAAAAAGAAAAAAAGAAGAAAAAGAAGAAAAGAAGAAAAAGAAAAAAAGAAGAAAAAGAAAAAAAGAAAAAAAGAAAAAAAGAAGAAAAAGAAAAAAGGAGAAAAAGAAGAAAAAGAAAAGAAAAAGAAAAGAAGAAAAAAAGAAAAAAAGAAAAAAAGAAAAAAAGAAAAAAAGAAAAAAAGAAAAAAAGAAAAAAGGAAAAAAAGAAAAAAGGAAAAAAGAAAAGAAAAAAAAAGAAAAAAAAAGAAAAAAATGAAAAAAGAAGGGGAAAAAAAAGAAAAATAAGGGAAACATTCATGTATATTCCAACAATCATTCAATAAAATATTTTTTCAAATACTTTTATTATATTATTAGACTCATCCTAGATAATGAAAATTATTTTCATTTGGATCAGAATATTTGATTAACACGAGAGGGAGTAAAATATCTGCTGTCAGGTGAGGAGCTGTAAGTTCGTAAATTGCGATTGCTTACAAGAAAAAGTGAAAGGTTTATAAATGGATCCAACATTTCAAATTGTTTTGTTTTTGGAACTTTTTCTCAGATATCCTTATACATTGAATGAGTTTCTCTGAACAAAAAAAAGCAAAAGATTTGATCAGATATGTATGTTAACAAAACCTGCAGCAAATCCTTAGAAACAGCCTATATTTTGTCTACGGCCTTGTTGATGTGGTGAAAGGGGAAGGAAAAATGTTACATCAGCAACTATTAATTTCCCACTACTTCTCTTCAAAAAAGGATTGGCAAAGGAAGACGAGTCCTTCATTCTTGCAGAAAGCAATAATTAAAGCTGAAATATTACACAAGCAGTAACTAACTTTTACGTAGAACAGAAACCCAAAATAAGAATTTGATGCAGATTGTATATTTAAAGACTCAAGTATCTACAATGATAAAGTTATATGATAGAATTTGATTCCCTAAATACTCATATTCAGTCGTTTCTATCATAACATCAAAAATTTTCGCTGTGATAATACCTAGCTATTCCAGCGATCAATTACTCGCATGATTTTCCTCTTTACTCTACCACATACAATGATTTAAAGGACAAAAATTAAGCTTTAAATCATAAGGGTATGTTCAATTACCATTGTTTGGTTGATTTTAAAACCATATTACAATTAATAATCTTCTACTTCAAGATAGAGGTATACGAGGCAATTGAGCTAACTATTTTACTGTGTGGCTGTAAGACTTAGACATTATACTGGAAAAACATGTGGCACTTAGAGCATTTCCACAAGAGAGCTCTACATGCTATCATGGAAATCAAATGGCTGAAGTGGTTCACCAACCTAGATAGATCTAGCTCTAGCACTATGGCACTTATCTTGGAGGCCTAGCTCTGCTGGACTGGTCAAATGATCAGTCTGGACAATTCACAAAGGTCCCACTAAGTTCTCTACAGAGCCCTGGTGCATGGTAACAGAAACATAGGAAATAACCAAAGAAAAGCTATGAAGACTGCACCAAAAACCTGAATCATTACGGCATCCCTATAAATGAGCTACAGCCTCATTCCATGAAGAGAATTGAATGGCACAGCATAACATACATGGCCTGAATATCATTTGAAAAGACTAGAAATGCCAGAAAACCCTAAAAAAGGCATTGCCCCAGGTGGACATCTCAAGAATTGGACTTGTCCACCATTTCCAGATCCATTGTTGACAGTACAAGTATGGACATCATTGGAACTATGGTGAACCAACAAGAATTGTATAAATGCACAAATGCTGACAGATTTTGTATCTTAGGGGAATGCACAAGACTGCTGAAGTCCTGTTAGTTTTAAATTACTCGACTTTGATTTAAAAATACAAAATAGACACATGGGCTGCAAAGTGTGAAAAACCTTTTCAAGTCACCCAAGTCAAGTGGAAACCCAATTCAATTGGTTCAAGACTTCCAAGGTAAATTATAGGGTCACCTTTCAATCATCGACAAAGGTAAGTTATATGGTAAGAAAAAAGAATTGATAAGGACATTTTAAACACGCCATGAAGTCTTTCCAATTGTCATCAATTTCCCATAAGAAAAACCGGCACAGGAGTTACATCAAAAAATCTACTTGGCAGCCAACAGGTTGAAATTCTAATTGAAATTATCAACATTTGGATGTATATATATTCAAGAAGCTGTTCAATGTAGCATATCAGCCACCATAATAAGTCACAACATTGGTAGTGCCAAAAATGCAGGACTACTCATATGAACAGAGGTTTGCAAAAATAATTATACCAAGCAGGACATTAGTGATATACAAATGCACATATAGATTATAGAACATAATTCCCAAGTTAAAGAAGACAAAAGCCCCACTTTAGGTCACTTATTCAAAATGATAAAACTAAGATTCAATACAAGTCTTAAAGGTACATATTTGCATGTCACATGGTAAACCCATGCAACAGCCTCCCAGATTCACTGGTAGAGGCCAGTACAATTTAACCCTTTGAAAACAGAGCTGACCAGCATTGAGCTAACAGAAGATTCACCAACGCCAAGTGTATTTTATGTAACATATATTGAAATGACTTTCGGCCTAATCCAATCTGATACTGTACGTTATATTATCATTATATCTAATATGAATTTTTGTCTGCATTAATTTATCCATTTTAATGCCTTTATGGAAAAAAACTGACTGAGAAAAATCTGATCAAAAATGTTTCTCAGTATTTTTCTTTACAATCCAGCAATGACTTAAACACATTTTGACAAATACAACAGAAATTGCCAGCATGGGTGATATTTGAGAGGAAAGAATCACAACCCCCATTTAGTTTTTGTACAAGTGGTCAGGTAGAATTGAGTACCATGTCTTTCCCACCCACCTGCTTTTTTCTCAGTGAATACAACAACTAACCTTTCCACAGTGTGTTTCAGTTTTATAGACAGTAGAAAGGGTGCACAATATTCAACCAACCAAAAGACAGCCAAAGGTATGCTCATTCCAAACATAGAGCTAAGTTATTCTTACATAAATACAATAAGCAAAAAAAGTGGCAGGGAAATAAACAAACAATCAAAAAAGGCCATAATCATGGCAAAGTGGAAAAATCTGGTATGGCAGACCATATCTAGAGGGAAAAAGGAATACATCACACTCTCTGGGAAGAAGTGCAAATAATAGACAGACCACCAATAGAGAGTGAAAAAATCAAAAGAATTGGCAGACATTGACTTATCAGATAAATGTATAAGTTAGACCCAGTGTGGATTTCAACTTGCAGTTGCTTGCACGACTGAAAAGGGACATACTATGGAATTTTTTGTTCAAAGAAAAAAGTAAGAATGAGTACAATTGTTGGAAAAACTCATTGAAAGAAAAGTTTGATTCCATTTGGAAAAAGGAATTTAACTCTGTTGAGTAATTTTCGGATTGGTTTTTTTTTTTTTTTTTACAAGAAGAATTTTTACTCATACAGCATAAAATGTTTAATAATCTTATTATCAATATCTTTCCAAAAATATTCTATACTTCATTTTTATGAATATAGATAAAGCATTTTATGAAAATGTTTATTCAAAGTCAATGGAAAACAACTGAAAGATTTTTTTTTTTGAATAAGGTTTTTGTGGATAATTTTAATCATTGATTTGAGGAAAAGAAATGAATGGATTTAGTGATAATACGTCGTTTCTTACAAACGCACAGCAATCTCTTTCTAGACTTCATAAGGTCACTAGGAGATAACATTTCACAAGCAGGATTTATTCAGGCTTATAATCTTATATATCGCCAAAAGTCTACCAGTCTATTTGTCTGTATGTGACAAAGTTTTTGGGGGGGACATTCGATTTACTGTACAAATTCGTGCTAAAATGGACATTTTTTTTGTGCCCACTTTTTCAAATGTCACCCAGCATGCTGCTAGAAATAAGCAGTGGAAACTCAAGAGAAGAAGCGCAAGAGCAACAGGGAGAATGAATGTTTGCTGTTTTGAGTAGGGACTTTGTATCATTCATAGAGAGGAGAGGGAGAGAAATTTACAGTCTATCAGGTAGAGGGACTGAGAGTAAAAGGAATGACTGCTTATTTCAAGTAGTGTTTATGTAAATTCGACATTTTTCCAAGATCACTGAAAGAAAAACATGTCACAAACACTATCAGTTATCCATCTATCTAATTCTTTTTCTTTCAATTTACCCACCAGTTATGGTGGGTACTCAGTCTAGTATTAAGAAAGCAATACATTTTAATATGAAAGCTAAAAAATAAAAAATAAATTTTTAAAAATATGTCTAATATTTGAAAGCAATTTTCATGATCAGTTGCTCCTGTCAAGGGGATATTTTTTTAGAGCATACGCACACAAAACTGGCAAAGATACCATTAGCAAAAATGGTTCAGCTTTGGTGACATGTTACAACTACAAAAAAATCAGTAAAAATCCAACTGAAAAGAGGGGGGAAAAAAAGGACAGTTTGGAATCAAAGGATCAGTTCTTAAGCAATAATTGCAACAGGGCCTGAAATCAATGGAGTCCTGTCATCCCAGAACGGTAAGAAATGTGGTCAGGACAAAAAGAGATCTTCACTGGAAAGTCTCAAGGACAGGAATGTTTCTTTTTAAAGCCGTCATTTTAGCAAATTGAAAACTCAACAGAAGGTGGGGATATAAAGAGTGAAAAAATATACGATCACATACATATACACACATACACAGAATACTTAGGTTCTGTTCCTGGGTCTGTCTTATAAGTCAGTAATGTATGATGCATATATAAGTTTAGTTTTTCAAATGTTCACTGTAGTACATATTTTTACCTTTTTATGCATTAAAAAAACATTGAAGAAATAATAATATTAATTGTAATATCATTGTTATGTACAAGCAGAGCCATACCAAATAATTTTCAGAGCAGGGACGGCTGAGAGGTATATCCATCTGAACAATTGAAGAAATAGGATACATGAACAATTATTGCAAAATATTTCTTATTAATAACTAATACTATCTTTAAAATGGCTAAATATTCCCATTTCAAGCTAACATTATAGCTACAAATGTTATCTAACTACAATAGAAAAAAATCTGTCAGTGTATGCACCACAACTACTTGGCAACTAGCCCTTACACAGAATAGACATTCATCGAATATATTAGACAGCACACAAGGTATTGCGGAGTTGAGTTTGAAGTTTTTTGGATCAGTGGTTCAGAAGAAATCTAATAAAAATAAATAAATTACATATAGATCTTACATCTAAAATTATAGATCTATGTTCAGATATAAAATATCCAAATTAGCAACAGCAACGAGAAGAAAGCAAAATACTTTGGAGCCATAGTTTCGTATGATGAATGGAAAATCATTTTGTACCAGTAGGGAATCCCGGCATTGCCCGTGGAAAAATAACTGAACATCTAACAATACAGAAATAAAACATGTTCTTAAGAAAAATATCTTCTTGCTAAACAAAACCAGGTCGGCAGGGTGGTTGGAGCTGAAAAATTGTTTGAGTGTATTCAGCGTAGTATCTGGCAGGTTGTGCAATTAAATTTTGGCATGGGTGTCACACAACCTTGAGTAAATTCATGCACACTCCCAGGCATACCAATACAGGCCCTCACTCACACAAGTCAATGTAGTTTACGCAGCTTTTTGTGTCGCTGTTATTAAAATGTAGGCAAGTGGAAGTCTAGATTTAAGATTCCAATATACAATAATTTTTTCTACAGAAAACAATATTTTTTCACTAATAAGTCTAGTTTAGCATTATAATCAAAATACAATTTTTTTTTTAAAGGCTTGAAGGCTTGAAAATATCACTTTTTTTTCTCCAATACGTTGTTGACTGAAGTCTGAAAATTCATTAAGATAGAAAAAATTTTAAAGGGAAAAAAATGTTGACAATAAACGTTGAAGTGATGTGAATTAAACTGAATGTTGGGCAAAAC
>OY735216.1:3057500-3059654 GCA_963457665.1 Thysanoteuthis rhombus
GAGGAAAAAAAGAGGATCTTATAGGCCACTGAATACAGTAGTTTTCCCCAGAAATATATCATGGAGATAAAAAGCAAAGACAAAACAGATGATAAATAAACAGATGATAAATTCAAATTGATATCTTGATCAAGAGAGACTTACCATAGAAACAGAAAAATATCCAAAGAGAAAAGGTGATTAAAGAAATAATGGGTTGATGATAAAAAAGGAAAGTGAATAAGGAGAGAAATTCCATGAAAATATTTGATTATCAAAATGCTTAAATAGAATATCAAACTAAGACTGTCATTTAACAAATGAAAATGGCTAAAAGTACCTTTGCATACAATTCTCACAGCTAATTTTCCACTTACTAAGTGCAGTTCACAAGCTCTAATTCGTCACTGATTTAGTGTAATAGTATAGACAACTTTCAATAGCTGCTATTTGAAACAATTCAGGTAAAGGGGGAAAAAGGTCAGGTGTACTCAACTAACAGAATGCTAAGAAATTGACCCAGGCTGGAGAGATACTTACATATTTATTTCATTAGATGGAAGTATTGTAAATAATCATCAATTTTTTTTTTCTAATACCATTTACCTTTGAAAAATTAAGATGAATTTACTAATGATAAATAATGAAGTAATTACTTTACTGATACTGAAATCATCATTAAGCAAAACAAACATGGTGCATAAGATCATAGTAGAGAGTACATTCAAAGTTTCCACTTGGACATTGCCAAAGGAAGCCAGCCTGAATAAAGTTGTGATGAAATTCAGTGAAAAATTAAGGAGGTAAATCGTAGTATAAAAATTAATAATAAGAGATACTAGCTTACAACAGCAACTCTCCAGCTTTCTTCTGAGTAACTGACTGACCAGATTTATAATAGTTTGAAGATCATAAAGGAAGCTATGTTGAAAATTTAACAAATGGCATCCCACAAACTATATTTTGAGTGAACAGAGGTATGTGGGTATGTAAAAATACCTCAGGGAGGTGAATGCTCCTGCCTTGAATAGTTCTAGGTCATCCTTTAGCAAAGTGTAGCACCTACTAGCCTCCCTCTGACATTCCAGGAGGTTACAACACAAAGGTGATCGGGGGAAAGGGGGACGCCATCACCTAGTAGATCTGTCAGAACTATTTCTCACAGTTGCACCACAAAAAGTCTTCCACTTGCCCTTGGGTGGAAGGAAACACCAGAATTGGTGGTCCACTCCTCCTCAGATGGAGCAGTGGGGTCAGAGCTAAGTTAATCCCCACAGACTCTCTACACTAGGGGATATTCAAACTGTTACTCATCATAGACTGATCTGAAACATTTTATGCCCTTCAAGTCTCTGGACCAGGCCGGCTGATACAGTTAGACACTTCTTCTCTATCCACTTTGTCAAGAGATAAACCAGAGGCTACCAAGAAGGATACAACAAAAAGTTATGAAAATGAGTTTCTAAATTTCTGAATAGCATAAATTGTATTAGATTTTTAAAAATATCAAGGTATCAAGATCATGAGAGTTTGAATGAACTAGGGGTCAAAGGTTACGTCAATTGTTATTGTAGACTCTACAATTGTGAAAGTTTGAACAAAAGATAGATTGCCTCCCAAGTATGGAGGTATGCATGTATCATCATTCTCTGCTTATACCCTCATCAGAGCTTGCCAGTCTTGTCAAAGCTTTATTCTGCTTATGGCACTTGGATCTTCCCAATGGTCACCCATCTTAGTACTGACCAGGCTCAACAAGTATTTGATAAGTGACATTCTAACACAACCAAAAATAAAATAATCTTTTATTAATCTAGTAAGACCCGAAAATCCATAAGCAAAAATAAGTTCAAAAAAGAAAAATTTGGGACGGACAGACAGAATACAATAAAAACAAGGATATACATCAGATGAATTTGTGGATAGTTTCTAGGAAAGATTAATACAAACACAACTATGCCTCTACATAAGTGATTATGCGCATGCCCCAAAAGGGAGGAATTTTGAATCTAAGTGCGAAGAGTGAAAAGTGTTCCCTGGCTAAAAACTAAGTCATGTTAAGGTCTAACTGAATAATTCTTAATCACTCAATACTATTAATTACTAATTTTATCTTAGATTCCATAACAGCTAATGCTTAACTCATTAGAGTAAAGGGAAATTAATCAAAGCATG
>OY735216.1:3067354-3074854 GCA_963457665.1 Thysanoteuthis rhombus
TTGGTCAACTTTTCCTACCATCAACCTCATTTAGCCTGCACAAATAAATCTAAGATTTGAACAAGAATACTCAATAGTAGCTCAAAATAATGAATATATCTCCTGTTTTAAAATCTTACAAACCTTCAACTTTTGTAATATTCGAGAAGATAAATACCATGGAAGTCATGTGAAATTAACATTTTGTGAAAAAATTCTAATTGCTTATCTTTCAAATTTTTTTTTTTTTTGCACTCGCTTTAAGCTGAACACCACCATAGAAATATACTAAAAATTTGGTATAGAAACAAAAATGTTCAAGATGGAATTTCACTGAAATGCTTGATATAAATAAATATCTGAAAATTTTTTTTCAAAAGTTTCACAATCATCATATGAATGTTGTAGAAATCGGAACCTTTCAATGCAAAGAAATAATGATTTTAAAAAAAAAAGGCAGTATCAAAAATTAAATGTCAACACAAAAATTTAATTTTAAGCAGATTAAATGGAGTCTGCAGATATAATGATTATTCATCATCAATGCTAAGCAAGAACAATAAGAGGAAAGAAAGAGAAAGAAAGCTATTTACTGTGTGGCTATCTATAAGGCAGCATAAACTATAGATAAGTATCAATAAAAAATATCACCTCATACATAAATACAAATCTTGATTAGTTTCCAAGTAAGAACCAGCAGAGTAAAAAAATCCATTTGCAATAAATGTTTTGAGCAACACAAAATGAAAATTGTAGTTGGCCATACCTCCATAATACTTGTTAAGGAAACAAAGAATAAAATTTTCACTAGAAAGGATTGGCTAATCATTTTTTTGACAACAGAATACCTGTCTGGAAACAAATTTAGGGATATAGCTGTGAGTGCAGAAATATTCAATTTTGAATAAGAAAATCTTTAACAAAAACTAGGAAAATGTAGCTTGTGGTGTCAATTTTAACAGAAAAAAATCCTTTATAAAAAAAGCCATGTGTTTCAAGTTTTGGAATGTTAACTTACCAATACATTCACATAGAATTATTAGCTATTTACTCACAAGTAGAGAAGCATATGTATTGTAAACAAAACAAGCAGTAAAGAAAGCAACTGTAGTAAGAGTGATGACTACAGATTATGTTGAACCCCAAAACTGACCATTTTTAGTTGCAGGATTGCAAGAAGAGGAGGTCTAGCTGGTCGGTTCTTAGAGAAGACAACAACAATATAGAATTACTAAGATCAGGGAGTGAGCAAGGAGAGAGAGTTTAATGGGGTTTGAGTTTGTTTTTTGTGATATTATAGAATTGATGATTTGTGCAATGTTGAGAGGAGGGGGAAAAAAAGAGAGAGAAGGACCTAGTGGAATGCTATGTGAGAAAACTAAGCACCAAATCTAAAGTGAATGGTGAGAGTAGAGCAACGGTGTTGTTGAGTGGAATGGTCATAAAGCTTGAATGAGTCATCCGCAATGTTTGTAAGCCAGGGCTTTTTGCTTCTTGCCTCCTTCCACCCAGCAGCAGAATAGGTGGGGGGAGACAGATTTCACTACACACACACACATATATATATATATATATATATATATATATATATATATATATATATATATATATATGACATACACACATACACAAAATGTCAAAATAGAGGATAACGAAATGAAAGAAACATTATGGATCTGAATTAAAATGAGAAAAAAGATGAGATTATTCTTCTGATGATTTTTTTTCTATTACTACTACAAGACACACCTCTCATAATTATATTTGCATCTCATTAATTAATGATGAAATGGCTCAATTATGCATAATCTATGGGTGCGTGTGTATGTATGCATCGGCTACAGGATTATAAAAAAAAAAGAAGTTATAGCCGCATCAAATATATGTATGAATACATACAAATGTACAGAGAGGCGGGGGGGGGGGGGTATCTTTTATATAATTAAGCCTCAATTTAGGAGGTTAACGTTAATAAGCAGAGACAGTGAGGAAGAGAAAGCATTGTGTATTGACTTTAGATGAAAAGCAGTCACTGTCGTCAGTGAATAATAGCGAGTGACAACACTGCAATCACTATGAAGAAGGTGACAAGCCTGAAATCTAATGGTGGAGACACAATGAAGAGCCACATAATAAATTGGTGGTTGCTACTATAAATGGATACATTACACTCATAAAGTGGGGGACACTGAAGATGCCATTTACATTTACACAGAATTATTTTGCATCAATCAAGCCATAAGATAGACGGATTTAACTCGAAATAATTCTTAATGGAAAATCAATTTTAGAAATGAAATTTAATTGGTATACGAGTTTATCAAAGAGCTATTTATTCGATTAGAAAGGAAGCAAAATCAAGAGAGAAACACATCAAAATAATGAATACCTTGCAATATCGTGATTGAATAATTGGAAAAAAAGAAATTATCAAAAAAAAAATTAAAAAAAAAAAAAGCAAGAATAAGAGATTAAATGATCATTTCAATTTTAAATGCTCATAGGTTTTTAGAAAAGGAAAACCAGAGAGCTACTTCAGCCTCATAGGGGTGGGTTGGGGTTATTAAGAAGTAGATAAGGAAAATTATAATCATTAAATAAGATTGAAAAATATCATACTCAACTCAAGCTCTTTTTTAAGTCTTTTTTTTTTTAAATATCATCATATTGAACAAAAAACAGAATTCTCAAGACAGACAATAGGGTTTACATTAAAACAATTCTCACAAAATGAATCTTAGATGGGATTTATCTTCCATTCAATTCAATATGAGCTTTGAAAAGATATTGAATGAAAAAGCCTGAGTAGAGGTTGAATAATTAACACTTTTCTGAGTTTTCTAATTTTTAGTATTAATGTTGACTGCACAGGTGGAAATGTCAAATCCTTTTTATGAGTGTTGAGTGTCAACAGTTGTCAAAGTGTCTCTGAACAACCAGTCATGTGACATAGCTGAACAGGCAAAGGCATCCTAAAGACAGTCGATGACAATTGTCACACCTCAATAATTTAAATCAGAAATATTTATTCTTTGGATCTCAAAGAATGGACAGAAAAATCCAATAAAAAAGTGGAATCATGAGATAAATGAAAATCGAGTCAGATAGGTGAGAAGGAGACAAAATAGAAATTTTGTTATACTAGCAGCATCATTTCCCATTTTGTGGAGGGGATTAGGACTGTGTGTGAATAATGCAGTTATCATAATAAATGATCAACATTAACAGGGCGGGAAATGAGATAAAAGATTTAGTAATATTCACTTGTACACAAACAAAGCATATGGGCTTCAACTGGTGCTCAGTATTCATTGTTGCTGTATTATCATCATGACTGAATGTTGTTCGTAACCAATTTGTGCAACAACCCTGTAGGCTGACAGCAACAACAGTTAGGCATTTGTGTGAGGGTTTAATTCACAGCAACATAAGGTTGGGGAAGAGTCATTTTATTGGTTTGTCCAAATTTGGGACAAGGAAGAGAAGATCATACAAGATCTACATCGTTTTTGTTCTTGTTAGAAAGAGGAAGCAGCAAGTCACTAACACGCATTTATACAACAACCAAATAGGCACCAAATGTTTTGCCCTGTTCTACAAGGGAAGGGAAAGACTGAGAAATATAACCATTAGTCTTGATACATGGATGATGATATATAAGGAAAACTAATACAGAATGAAGGTCTGTCTGAATTATTTATGGTTTTAGTGACCCTAAACATTTATTTACACTTCTACAAATTACAGGTATTGAATTACTGTGTTATTGTGACACATTTCTATTTCATATTCAAAATCATTAATAACAAAAACATCAGGCTACTTTCAAAATAGCAACAACCATGAGAGGAGTGATTTGAACTGACAACGGGCAGTTGGGGTTGGCAGAAGAAATGGTTGTTGCAATAAGGTTTGCTTGTCTCTGCATAAAGCAGAATAAGAGGAATGCGTGAAGTTAGTTTACACAAGGAAGGAAGAAAGAAAGGGGCAGTATGATTAAGAGCTTTCTCTGTCAACGACAAGAGGGGCAAATATGTTGTCACATTTAAATACCCACACAACCATACTCCTCTGGGGGGTGCTTTTCGAGAGGCCTGGGAAAGTGACAACACCCATCAGGCTTGTTAGATCATTTGGAAAGATTTTAAGCAATTCTATCTGCTCAAAATCTAGATTAAAACAAAAACAGTATATTCTAATAGCCAGCATATTGAACAGTGACTAGTAACATTGCATTTCTGTTAGACCACTCTGCACTCAGGCAATATTAGTCAAGGAGGTTGAAATGAAGGAAGACTGGTGGTCCATTCACTCAGGAGAAAGGTTACAATACTGAAGAGCTGGAAAAGGAAAATTGATTTCTCTAACCCAAGCAAAGAGCAATAATAGTAGTAGTAGTAGTTTCATACAATTACTGGCATTGGTGCCTTAGACCTGAGGAGGGAAATAGTAAGCATTCTCAGATTTCAACCTATGTCAACAAATAAGTGCCTCCTATTGCTACTGATTTAATTGAAATGGCCAAGATAATGATCAGGGGTCCTTCCTTACTTCTTTTTTTTTTTTTCTTCCCCTGTGGATCCTCCTGCATTTTTTGTAAATAGACTGACCACACAAATAGATATGGTTTGAAATGAATGACACATGAGGATAGAGCAAGTCGCCAAGAATAGTGGCATTTCCAGGGTCAGCTAGACTAAGAGATTGGTGAAGATGAAATAAAAAGCTTCCCTTCTTGCAGACTGGTGATATTCTACCCAACAAGTCTAATAAGAACAGCAGATCTTTTCCATCCACCAATCTTTTCTTCTACTTGTGATGTGCTCATTTTCTTGCCAGTAAGTCACGATAGTTAAGGGTATGATGTGTCCCACTCCCAGAAAATAAGTACACAATACATGAAGAGAGGAAAATAATCAATAATAGAAGAACAATAAATAATTTTTCTGTCACAAGAGACCAGATGGAGGTGGGAGCTGTAAATAAAAATCACAGGTCGGTGGATCAGGGTTGATCTGGGTGTGAGGAGGGTCAGATCTTGAGGGTGGAAGGCGTCAGGCTAGTACTAACATTAACATTCAAGTATTTGTTTTAGTCGAAAGTGGTTACCTGAGATTTTACTTGACTGACCACTCAGAGGAAGATTGCATTTTGCTCAGATCTAGAATTTCCATCTCAGTCGTACCTCTCAAACACTTTTTAACAGTTTTACGGATCATTTTTCCTATCAGTTATGAATGAAGATTCTTCTGACCATAACATGGTGAACAAGGCTGTCTTAGTGTCACCTCTTCTCACTACCAAGATAAAGCCAGGTTTCCTGGTGTCCAACACAACCATCATATTCTGGCCAATTATACTCTGACATATTATAGCTCATCTGTTTTCTTTCTTTTGAGCAAACAAAAGTGTCCTTGTTGCTTTTTATCGAACACCTAAAAAATGTTTTTTACGTCCTAACGATAGCCAGGATTTTTCTAAATGGATAATAGACATCTAGGCGAGTCATATAGCACCTATTGGGGTTGAATAGGCTTTTTTTATGGACAAAACGAGGGAAGGAATATTTCTCTCCCCTGGGGTCAAAAAAGGTATTTGACAAGTCAAAAGCATTAACAAAGGCGCATCTGGTATGAATAATAATGATGGACTCAATTCAAGAGAGATCTGATCTCAAAATATAAGCATTATTGAGACTTGGATATGTAAGGGTAAAAAGTAAAAGAAATAGCTTGACATGATACGTATATACATAACATTTAATTGAAGAGACATAGAAGAGAAAAAGGTGAGAGAATAAATCATAGCCGACACATTAGAGTTTCTATTTGACAAGATCATCTCCCAGCCTTCAACTGTAAAACCTGATTTTTAACAAATACAACCAGTTTTTTTATAGATAAAAATCCAAGCAACCCATTTTCTTTAAAAATAGATGTTATCTTGGTTTTCCGCCAAAAAGTATTTCCCTCTTCATTTGCTCACATTCTCTCTATCTCTCTCTCTCTAAATATACATAGAGAAAGAGATAGAGAGAGAGAGGTGTGTGTGTGTGTTTTAAAATATGCAATTTTATATGATTTTCAATCTACTCTATTTTTCATTTTGACAATTAATTCATCATTTCATATCCAAACAAATCAGACTTTTGGGGATAATTATTATTCATTTTATTGGATAAGGTATTGTAACAAGGTTTCAATTTATCAAATCCGAATAGATGTTACTTTGATGAAGGAAACAGTCAAAATTATCAACTTTAAAAAAAATTTTTTTTAAATCGTACCTCTTTGATCAATTTTCTAGTTTTTCTATTGTAAAATCAGTCAAAAATAAATCGGGAACGAACAAGTTGGAAAAAAAAATATTAAAAATTTCATTATTTATTTTCACAATGGAATATTATCACAACATTTTCATTTAATTTGGACTAGATTTATCTTCATGAATGTGAGGAAAAAAAAAGTCAAAATTATTTTTCCAAACCAGACAATTTTATTTACTTTATTCTTTCCTTTAATAAGTTAATTAAAAATCATTCGTATTTTACAAACGAACAAGTTGAAATTATCTAAACCCACCATCATTTTTCAAAGATGAAGGGAAGGAGTCTTTCTTTCTTCTTGTTGATGTTTTTAAAATTGTAATAAACGTTTTTAAAGATAAAAATTATTTTAATTTTTTTTCATTTTTAACAACAGAGTTAAAATAATAGATCAACCGTCAATGAATTTTTCCCTCCTAAAAAACCTAGATTTTCTTTAACAAGGAGTAAAAAAAAAGGCAAGATTGGATTATATATGACATTGTCAGGATCTTTATTTATTTAACTTTCTAAGCGACCACATAAAAAGATTATCTTCTATTTAAATACTGAAAGAAGATAGATTTAATTAACCAATCATTTATTAAAACAGTACAAAATAAAATCGGGAAAAATCGCGGAAAAAACTAAGGAAAAATCGTATTTTTCACAAAGAAAAGAGAAAAAAGTTGCAATTGTCAGGAGAAAGATGGACGTTTTTCGGGAAGATGAAGTAGGAACAGATCTTTTTCACCTACCTTTGGGTCTTTGAAGGTTAGTACTGGCCGTACAAATGGTCAATAGTGTGGGCAGGCAGCACCCCCGTGGCCGGAGATGATCGAGTGAGAAAATGATGGGAAAAAAAATGAAGATATTTTGCAGAAAATAGTAAAAATCTCTGCTGTGTCACGACTTGCTTCTTGTAATGGTGGCGCCGCGTTTTTCGTCTACTCCCACCACAACCCCCGGACCGCAGACCCTTGTTTCTACTAATACCGCTCCCTTCGGCCTTTCTCCTGCTTCATCACGATCTATCACTCTATCTAATAGAGCTACCTCCGACCACGTGCTAAGGTCACCTCCTCTTCTTACTCCTACTACGTCATCAACTTCAAGTCTTTTTCTTTCTACTTTCTCGGGGTTCATTATTATTATTATTATTACTATCATTATCATTATTATTATTATCTGTTTTTTCCCTCCTACTTCGTCTGTAG
>OY735216.1:3077354-3097354 GCA_963457665.1 Thysanoteuthis rhombus
GTAAATGGACAATTCATGTCTGACAGAATATTACTCTTTAGCAAATCAAACGGACATAGATTGTGTAAATGAATTAAGAAATTAGTTATGTGCAAAGATCAAACCTGCATCCATCTTAAAAGCAGCCTTATACACAGGCTCTGCTTTTACCTCTGAGCTAACAACGCTCTTATGATAGATATATATATATATATATATATATATATATATATAATACCCCCTAAAAATGTACACATTCTAGCAATAGCAAATCTGGTTCTTACCTGTAGGATAAGCTTTTTCATAATTAGAAACTGTCAACCTCAAGAGAGTATTGCAGGTTGGCTATGCATGTATCATCCACACAGGCTGCACCAAAGGAGCTAGAGGGCTGAAAATTCATGCATTCATTCATTATATCTAAAGAACACACATTCTTTTGCTTTTTTTGAATTCTCCCTTACTTAGGTTCAATTTGCAATTCAAATTTATGCTAAATTGAATCCTTAGATTGTGCACAGTAGCATTCATGCATTTTTTTCATTATTCAGACTTTTAGTGATCACCTCCCAACAAAAGGCAAGAGAAGTAATTTATTCATGCTGCCAAAAGACTCTGATCATGTTATGTTTTTTATTGGGTGACTAACCTTACCTCAAAAGAATAAATCTTTTTTGTAAAGTTTAGAGACAAAAGAAGTCAGTGTTTATGCTTGATGACACTTTATTTTTATTAGATATGCCTGAAATCAATGTTTTGGCTTAAAAAAACTGACAAACCTTTTCTATTAGGAAACGTTTATCTGAAGAATCAATCACATAATCACCATCGTCCGTCTTGAAACCAACATTTCAATCCTCTCTTTGAAAAAGAAGCTGGTTTTGATGCAAAGGTATCTGATAGCCCAAGTTTGATCTCATCAATATCTTTATGTCTGATCTGGAGATAGTTATCAGTTCATCCATTTTCTGTTGACATACCGAACCCATTCCTCATCCCCAGTAACAATTTGGTGCAGAAACAGTCCCCTTTCCTGTCTGCTCTGCAAAATGTTGTGCATTGCTAAACATTGGGCACTATTTTCATGGGGAATATGAATGCTTTATCTGTTGACCTTTCTAATCTGTTGAAGATGCTCTTGTGCAGTAGACCATATTGAATTCTGTCTTTCCGATAATCCTTCAATAGTTTGACAAGGATCTACCTCAAAAACTGAGTGTGGAGGTTGAAATTGCCAAGTTGGAATTTGGTGAACTAATGTTGGCATTTGCAAATGTCCAGGGTATTTGGATGAAGACTAAAATTCTCTTACTGGACTTAGTTACATTGTTACCTATATGAAATTCATAGAGCATAAACTGATGGGTATGACCCAACAATTGTTTTGACACACATCTTGTACGATGGGACACAGAAAGAAAATACTACAATAATTGGAAGAATAACACCTTATTCATTTGGAAGAATATATATTTTAATTTTTATCACTATTAAAAAGCACCCAAAGTTAGTTTATTGAAAAACAACATAACTTTCCAGTACCGCTAATAGATATTGAAAATTTAGAGAAGATGTGTTACAAAATTACATGCAAAAAAATTAGAAAAACTCAACTAATTTAGTCACAGAACTACTTGTACATAGTATCAAATGGATTGCAACTCTACAAATGTCGACCAGTAATCACTCTCTTTCACTTTCTGTGTGTGTGGAGAGGGTAGACATATAGAAATATAAGCATTATTTATTTTTGTTCATAGAATCTCAAAACCATGATGATGGAAAATTTGCCCATCTCTATAAGTTGGATTTTCTGGTGACATAATAGAATTTGATCTTGTTTTAAAATGCCATGATTTATTTGTGTCTTAAATTATTTTTAGCTCCCAGATAAATGGATAGAAAATTAGTTACAGAAAATACTGCTAGATGCTGTGCTGCAAAGCCGTGTTTATAAGACAATACAGAGTCAGCCCAAATTTCATGAATACTGCTGTCATTTTGTGACAGCACAGGTAAACTAGTGTATGGAATAAAGCAAACATGTTACGTGTGAACTTGAGAAACCAACCAATATAGCTAGAAAGAGGAGGAAGAGGGCAATTTGAAAAAAACCCAAGACCCAAATAGAGGAGTAACCCCAAAAGCTTTATTAGTAAAAGTTAACGTATTGCATTTCTACTCAAAAATCTGTTGGAGGGAGCCACTCAAGGAATAGAGGGCCCCGGGCCCCCAAATCTCTAACTTCATCTCTGATCCCCAGCCCTTCCCGTCTATTATAGCTCCCTTTCCTGCCATTATTTATGAAATCAACTGCAGTTCAGAAATTAATACCAACATTGCCATTCAGAAATAAGATATCTTCAGAGTATTGACGTATTGCTTAATGAATGAAGATGATACAACCTCTCTGTGTCCTTTGTTGAAGATGACTGACCTTCCCAAGGGTTTGTCACTTGAGCTTTTTTTTCTATTGCTCATTCCCATTCACATGAACCTCACTACTCCAAGTTCTGTTCATCGTTAGAAAAGTCGTCCATTGTTTTCCAATCAACAACTCCTTTTTCAAAACCATCTGCAAAGTCCTCTTTCAGTGTCACCATCAGCTGCTTCACCATGTTCTCCTTAATTACATCCATGGATTAAAACATCTTTGGAAAAATTCAGAAGTTACAGGGAGCCAAATCTGAACTGTATGGGTGCTAACTAGCTTTGTTAATAGAATATTTTGCAAAAAATATTCAAATACTAGCTGGGGTACCTGGCACCTTCTGGGGGGGGGGAATAACTTTTGATATAACCAAACAGGTGAAATATATCTTTTGATATTTTCATATACAACACAGCAAATGAAAAAACAATTATTTAATCTATGAACCTATGAAAAAGTGGCTGTAACAGAAGGAATGATCTGATGCACAAAAAAGAACAAAGGATCTCATCACTAAGTTTGATAGGGATTCTGGATACCCTACATAAGTTCTCCTCCCATCGGCTGCCAGGATCCGACCCTAGGATAACCAATATAATGTTGTCCATGAGAAAAGCATAGAGAAGACAGGTAAAGGCCAGTGATCTTGAGAGATTGTCTTTGTGCCTTGTTACAATTTCAAGGTGAACCAAAGAAACCTCACATAGTCTATAGCTTTTGCCAAGTTAAGATATACCCTTATGCAAAATTTCTGCATCCTAGATGCAATATTGTGGCCAACAATTCGTCAAATTTGCTAGAAATGACCAGAAATGACATATGGTGACCTTGGATGACCTCAGAAGTCAATTTCATATAGATTGCAATCTTTACCATAAGAAAATCTTCCCATGGGCTAAATTACAGCATCCTTGGGACAAAATTGTTGCCCATAGCTGTGGAAATTGGCTAGAAATTACCAAGAAACAAACCTCGAATGACTTCCAAGGTCAACCTCACACAGACTCTATAGTAAGTTGATCTCTTCCCATTCTACATGCAGAAAATAAGGTCAATAGGCCTTCTAGTTCTAGCTGAAAAAAGGCACAAATAAACAAACAAAGAGACTCAAATATCAATATAGATGCTCTAGCTCTGATATCGAGCTTGCTTCACTCATAGATAACTCAACCCTTATAAATGATAACTGTATATATATATATATATATATATATATATATATATATATATGTATATATATGTGTGTTATTAAGAAATGGATATATGATCCGACAGAAAGATTATAAATTGCATGATATATTGAAATGATCTCTCATTAGTCAGTGAATGTATCATTTGCCCTAGACAACGTAAATAGAATAATCAATTGAAGAAAATGGGTCTGCTGCATGAATCAAACCTGCAACAGATAGAGTCGCTGCTACAATGTAGCATTGCTCTTACCATTGAGCTAAACAGCCACCAGTAATGCAAAGGTCAAAGTAACTGCTTCAACTCCTAATTCTCATTTTGCTTATTTATGGTCTATATCTGCTCATTTCCTGCAGCAGCCCCATTTTCTTCAATTGTTTTTTCTATTTAGAGTTTCAATATGATATAATGCAATTCTTAATATATATATATATATATATATATATATATATATATATATATATATATATATATATATGGTTATGCAACAAAACAGCTGTCTGTGGATGACACAATATATATATATATATATATATATATATATACATATATACATATAATTTGAATTAAAGATAGTGAGACAGACTCAGGAGTGAAAGTGTATGAAAGTTAGGTTTATTTATCTGTTGATAAAATAGATATAGACAGACAAATCAATGCTCTGTGGTGACTCCAAATTTCACTTTAGTATGATCTTCAGACCATATACAACTCCTAGTGGGGCACTACCTTTATATAAGGTGTTCAAGGTCACATAGGGTGATGATTGGATACATTGCATGTGATTTTTGTAGTTGTAAGGAAATGATTAATTTTCTGTTTTCTTTTGGGACTGTAAGTGGCGTAATGGTATTCCCTTACTTTTGGGGGGAAAGGGAATGGTATTTCTTCGCTATTTATATATTATAATAAACAATTCAATGTTAAGATAGATTAGCCAACTTATGTCCAACTTGAATGCACTCAAGGAGTATGCACCTTTGCCATTGCCTGACAAGGTGACTGTTCATGGATCTGCCCCCAAATTTGATGACTTCTTCTGTAGCCTATGGCCCGCCCTTCCACAAAATTTAATTGGAATTCATGGAGAACTGTTGGAGATATCGTGTGGACAGTCTATATATAAACATGAATACATATACCATTGAAAAAAATTGAAGAATATCTTTGAATCAAAAAAATATTCCTAGATCTGCCCCCCCCCAATTTTTCCACTTCTTCTTTGATCCATTTCTCACGTTTATAACGTTGAAATTTTTTTTTTTTTCAAGATATTATGAGTACAGACAGATAGATGGACATAACTGAATACATATAGCTTTCCAACTTGATTAGCAGAGGTAAATGATTATCTCATATGGCCTTAAAACATCCCTGGAAATTGATTAAATTTCAAAATTCTTCTCTGGGAGTCAGAGGATGGGCATTGAAGCTTCCTCCCACCTCCAGGAGCAGACAGAGCTGCATTCCCTCATTTATTTTTTTCACCCTATACCACTTAGTTCACTGTTTCAATTTGGTTAGGGTAAATGAGAAGATACGTTGAGGGGGTTGTCACAGCTAAAATTGATGAAGATATATTTTGCAAAATGAAATTTATTGACATCAGTCTGTATGCAAATCTTTGCACATTTGTGAGTATGACAGCCTCACATGCTCGTATCCAATGATTGGTCTATAGGAAGGAGATAAGGGCTCATCTGTTCTGGAAAGGAAAAAAGAGGCCAAGGAGTAGAATGACAGAGAGACAGAAAGAAACAAGCAAAAAAAAACAGAGAAAAAGAAAAATGAAGGAGGAAAAAAGAATGAAGGACAATAGAAAGAGAGAAAAAAAGAAAAAAGAAAGAATTAGTCTGCAATGGAAATGAAGAGAAAAGCAATAAATAAAATGAACAGGTTTGGTTGGTCACTCAATAGAAATTGTCATGTGACCAACATCTTTTGGCTGCATGCTGTATCTGGGATGATCAATCAAAAAATTGTTAAAAGGGGTGATCAATTAATAACTTAATTCTATCACATTTTGTTGAGCATCAATCATTAAGAAAGTGTGAATTTTCAAAAGAAAGTGGACACAATGGACACAAAATAAGTGACCAATTTAGCATAAACCTACAATATAAATTGAACCCTTCCCCCAACAAAATGCTGGGGGGGAGCATTTTTCCTAGACATGATAAGGAGTGAATGTCAAGAATTTCAGCCCTCTAACTCCATTGGTATGGCCAGATACATACATACCCAGTTAGCAAGTCTCTCTTGAAAACTGAAGAAACCTATGCAAAAATGAAAGAGACAAAGAACGACTTGAATGAATTAACAAAAGATTAACAACAGAAAGTAAAAAGAATCGAAAATTAAACAAATGAAAAAGAAAACAGAGAAAGAAAGACAGAAGGAAGGAAAGAAATATAAATAGAGAGAAACAAAGAAAGAAGGAAGGAAAGCTAGAGAAAAAAGTAGAAATATCACCTGAGAGAAAAATATTGCTATTCAGGTCATCCATACTTGAATATTTTAAGCATCATTTTGGCATTATATTTTTGTCTTGTTTTTCATTCTTGTTTTCCTCAATTTTTTCTTCATTCTTTGTCCTTCTTCACTTGCTTAATGCGAGGCATTAAAGAATGTGTGCTTGCGTGTGCGTTTGTTTGTATATGCATCTATGTGTGTGTGAGTGCACACACATAATCATGTAAGTGTTTGTTAGCCAGCTCACTACACCACACATGACCTCACTCGGATTTCTAGCTTGCACAAATACTCTCTGCCTGCCTTGCACTCCACACTATTATATAATAACCTAGAAAGGCAGACAGATATACATATATATGTACAGCTCTCTGTTCCTCTAGTATAAATAGTACGGTATCATACATATCTCTACAGTGGCTATTACTATTTGGTCTATATTCATCTCTCTCTTTCTTTCTCTCTGTCTCTCTCACATATATATAAATATATATATATATATATATATATATATATATATATATATATATATATATATATGTATGTATGTATATGTATATATGTATATTAATCTCTCTCTTTCTTTCTCTCTGTCTCTCTCACATATATATAAATATATATATATATATATATATATATATATATATATATATATATATATATATGTATGTATATGTATATATGTATATTAATCTCTCTCTTTCTTTCTCTCTGTCTCTCTCACATATATATAAATATATATATATATATATATATATATATATATATATATATATATGTATGTATATGTATATATGTGTGTGTGTGTGCGTGTGTGTGTGTGTGTGTGTGTGTGTGTGTGTGTGTGTGTGCGTGATAATCGGACATGAACTGTCCAATCTAATGAAATATATGTATATATATATATATATACATATATAGGTACAGACATTTTCATTAAATACACTCAAATATATTTATGGATAAATGTGTATACATATATATATATATATATATATATATATATATATATATATATATATATATATATATATATATATATCCATAAATATATTTGAGTGTGTTTAATAAAAATGCACAGTCACACCCACACACATAGAGAAAGAGAGAGGGAGATATAAGTAGATAGATACACACACATACATACACATAGATTGATAAGAGCTCATTTAAATAGATACATGAAGAATTTCTCTATTTATCTAACATAGGTAGTTCTCAAATGTCTTGCATGGATTTTTTAAAATACCTTCCATTATTTATTTATCAAGCTTTTTTCTAAAGAGAAGCATTTGTTGTATCAGTGAACATGAAGACTAGATGAAATAAAGCTTAGGAACAAGAACATACACACGCAGATGCTCACACAAAGAGACATACACACGTAGACACACAACACACACATACACAGACACATACACAGAGACAAACATACTCAGACACACACATAAAGAGACACACAACACATGCAAAGAGAGATACACAAGTACACGGACGCATGCACAAAGAGACTCACAGACACATTCACAGAGACAAACATGCTGAGACACACACATAAAGAGACACACAAAATATACGTACACACACACACAGAACATACACATGCACACGCTCATATATCAGGGTGTTTCTTAATCACTGTTGCTTGGTTTAGGTCATTTATCATCGCTACCCACAACAGACCGGTTTGAAGACTGTTGCTGAGTTTAGGTTATTCATCTGTTCTGACATTTATATCTATCTATGTCTCAATGAATCCGTCTATCTATCAATTCAATTTTGCACACAGTCCTACCAATTTGTTTTTTGTTTTAAATATAAGTTTATTCTAAATTAGTCCCTTAGTTAATATCATTCAGCATTAACACTGGAAATTTTTACACACACTGTCACCTTAATGAGTAGGGGAAAGTCTTTTCACTTTATTGAGAATTCCTCCCAAAAATGAGTTTTTAGCCTGGGTTCAATTTAAAATGTAAATTCATGCTAAATCACTTCCCTCAGTTGGCGTCTGCAGCGATCATGCTTGTTTTTTTGTTTTTTTTCAAATTCGGAATTTCTAGTGTTCACAGTCCAATAGAAGGCAAGAGAAATGATTGATTCATTGATAATCTCTTTTTCCAATATTTTAATTGATCACCCCCCCCCTACACATTCACGGCATGCTGCTAAAAAATGTTGGTCTTCTGAAGGGGGACAAAACACACCTTTTTGCATATATCTCATCTGTTATGCATGAAATTAATCCCTGCTACCCACAACTGACTGGTTTGAACACTGTTGTTGGGTTTAGTTTATTCATATATTCTGACATCTATATCTATGTTCCTATGCATATTAATGTATCCTGGACATAGTCCAGCTCAAACCGTTCAGTAGAATGTTTTTTTAATAAATCATGAATTTATAATTATTTTCATCAAGGTAACTTCATTGTTACCACCTGGGCACTACTGCTTAATTTACAAGATAGAGATGATTGGTGGTGATTCATATTTTCCCTTGGAATGCTTGTTCTAAAATGTCTGTAATTATAATTCAGAAAAGACTTCGTGTGGAGGAGACGGACGATTATTCTTCCAATATTGTATAAAAAATGATCCTTTTTACTTAAATCTATGATTGAATGAAGATAGTGAATGAATTCATTCATGTTCATGCATACATATGTTTTATAAAAGCTCCTCTAAATATATGCATATCCCCCATGTGTTCAATAATTACATGATTTCCTACATACACACACACACATATACACACACACACACACACACACACACACACACACACACACACACATATATATATATATGCATGTGTGTATACATAGTTTGCAGGTACTAGGTAACAGTTCATTTGGTTGATATTTCCCCTAAGTCATTATTGTTTGTTAAGATGCTCGTTGTTTACAGAAATTCTTGCTTCTTATTTTAGTTAAAAGTGAAACATTTCCTTCAGAGCTAAAAAAAAATAACCCCTGGGGTTTTTGAAAGTTGTACCAAAAATATAATGAAGATTCAATAATAATTAACCATTAAAAAAAAATGAAAATTGTAATATTCAAAAAAAAAAATAATGAACAAGAATGAAAAAAAAAAAAGTCATAGAAAAAAATCATAATGTTGGCTTCTGGCTGAGAAAAAAATCATAGGAAGAAAAATCAGATTTAATCTATATTTATAAAATAAATGATATTTTAATAAAGTAAAGGTTGATGGTATAGACAGACAGATATACAGCACACACATCAACATATACATGAAGAGCCAGAGGCATATACACGGACACACGCTCATATGTCAGGGTGTTTATTCATCACTGTTGCTTCATTTAGGTTACTCATCATCGCTACCCACAACAGACCAGTTTGAAGACTGTTGTTGGGTTTAAGTTATTCATATGTTCTGACATTTATATCTATCTATGTCTCCATGAATCCGTCTATCTATCAATTCAATTTTGCACACAGTCCTACCAAACAGTAGGTTTTTGTTTTTTGTTTTAAATATAAATTTATGCTACATTAGTCCCTTAGTTAATATCATTCAGCATTCACACTTATAGAAACTGGAAATTTTATACACACAGTCACCTTAATGAGTAGGGAAAGTATCCACGTATCATCTATAATTTAGAGAGATAGGTAAGATTTGGAAACATAATATAGAAATGCCTGTGTTTGTCTGTTTCAGGGTTGAGGTTAGGGTTTTGTTACCGTGTTTATGTATAAAGGTATTGGATGAAATATGATTTTTTACGAATATGTGAATGTCATACATAAATTGTGTTGTCTGCATGTACAAAACATGTATTGTCAGTTTGAAAAATGTCTCAAATATCAATTATTTTATTACTTTAGATTAGATATGACTTTTATTGTCAACATTTTCTTTATTGAAATCTTACTTATTTGATGAAAAATACAAACTATATTTTTTCTATAAATTGAATTACTTGAAAGTGACGTAGCCAGAACCCAAGGTTGGGACTTTCTTTTAGTCGATATCATGACTTTTTTCTTACAATCACGTACATATCAGAAACAGTCAACCATAACTATCTACGGAGGTTTCTTTGGTTTTCAAGCTGGTCTGGCTGGCTAGCTATGCATGTATAATGCAAACAGGTAGAAAATGGAAGGCTGAAAATTTAAACATTTACAACATATGATGTCTAAAAAAAACGGTTGTTTTGTATTTGAAAGATAGTCCCCATTGCGGTTTTAGTAGGGGGTTCAATTTGCAATGTGAGTTCAAACTATATTGATCCCTTAGTTTGAGGCCAGCAGCGTTCAAGCTCAATATTTGAAAATTCAGACTTTTTTTCAGTGATCACTGCCGGATTGAAGGCAAGAGAAGTTATTTTTTCTTTGATCACCCTTTTTCCCCAATTCTTTAATTGATCACCCTAACATCCTGTCAAAGTTGTTGGTCATGTGACAGTTTCTATTGAGTGACTAACCAGACTTCTTTACATAACTTTTGAATTTCAAATCAACCAATTCAATTTCAGTATGATAGATAAAAAGCATTCATCTAATTTGTGAAGAAACTTACAAATTAAAAATGATATAAATCTCAGTTTATATAAGTAAAAGCATCTACTTATGGTCTGAATAAGTGTGTATAGAGTAGTCCTTCGATATAGCGCTATTTGAATGCAATTCACGATATAGAGTTAGCGTGTGATGGGCCCCAACATTTTTGTCTCTCTTATTGCCAATGCATCCAGAAAAACTGCAGATAAAAACAGACTTCTACCCAAAGACTCACTGGATTGGACTGAAATATTGAATTTCTTCTACAACCATGTAATTGCATGGTATTTTACACATAATTTCTTTGATTTTATGATGGAAACAACACCTTTTTCAGGTGAATTTGTTTGGCACTCATAATTGACTTTTGGTTATCAGTCGTTCGGTTATAGCCAAATTGTCTTTCTTAAACCCTAAGATCCACATTATATTTGCCATTTGGATGAAATCTTTACTGATACATATGGCAACTATAACCTACTTTTAAATCAAAATTATTAAATGTTACATATCCTTACTCTGGATCTTTTAAACATTTGGTGTAGAGGTATAATTAGAAACCATAAACCAAAACTGTCACAAAAACTGTGATAATATGTTTCTTCAGTTTTCAAGTTGCTCCAGCTGGCTTTGCATGTATGTATGAATGTATCATATGTAAAGGCCATACGAATGGAGCTAGAGGGCTGAAATTTCAAACATCAACTCCTCATTATGTCTTTGAAAATCTTTTTTTTTTAGTGAAGGTTTAGTTTGTAAAGTAACTTTAAGCTAAACTGGTTCCAAGTGGATGCCTGCTTGTTTTTTGAAAATTCACACACTCTTGGTGATCATTGCTTCAAAACATTTTTAGAAGGGGTCTAGAGGAGTCCTGATGCCAATTTTCAAGTCTGTAGACAAAATGGTATGGTCAGGAGTGCTGGAACACACAAACACACTCATATAAAAAAAGGATAGTAACATCTTTGGTAGCTACGATCGTTCAATATGTGTACTTTGCGTAAATAAATCATTGTAGCCCACATCTGTACCAGAACAAATTACTTTAAAATTATCACAAATTATTTAAAAAAAAACGGATCTTTTATCTAAAATTGATTTATCTTTGGAATAAATAGATTTTTTATCTAAAATTGAATTATCTTGAGAAAAAATAGATTTTTTATCAAACATAATCTTAAAAAAAAACAGCTCAAGATCTGGTCATTGTTATTCGACCGTCGATACAAAAAAGCACTTTTTTCAACGAAAGAAAAGGGTACATTCAGGCGAATTTTCAAGGTTGTAACCACCAAAATGTGACCAGAAGTGCCCAGAGAGAGAGAGAGAGAGAGAGAGAGAGAGAGAGAGAGAGAGACAGAGAGAGAGAGAGAGGGAGAGAGAGAGAGACACACACACACACTTACGAGCAAGGAGAGAGAAGGATCAGTAGCCTATTTGGCTGGTTGCTCGGGCGGGTCATTTCTGGGGCTACGGCAATTCTACTTGTCTTTAGCCATTTGAAATTTTGGTTCAATGCATTGCATCAGACCCAGAGGGTAGAAGCAGGGTTGGCCCCAAGTTCTGGCAACACAGGCAGTCACCCAGTGCGCCGAGTACTCCGGGGAGGGGGACTGTCATGTGTCTGAGACAATTGGGCTTCCCAAATACAAATGGAAAAATAAGAAAATGAGTAAATTGAACAGATTAAAAGCAGTCAAAATAAGATCTTGAATTCTGATGCTGTATTCGAACTGATTTCTCATACCTGATTATTGAAAAAAACAAAAAGACAACAACTTTATTCCAATAAATTTATTGTTATCCATGTTAAAAACATAAATAAATAATTCTATACTTCAAGACGGAGCCCAAGTTCATTTTGCCTGGGCTCCTAGAAAACCCCAAGGACCGGCCGTGGGTAGAGGAGTCATGTAGCGTCCTGCGTGAATGAACAACGATTTCATAAGTTGAAGATAAATTAATTAGAAATAGAAGAACAGAAAACCAAGCCAAGTATGAAAATATGTGCATATGCTGAACAAGAAAGGTTCCGCCTCTTGAAAAAAATGTGTTTTTTTTTAATTTTTATTTTCGCAAGTAATTTTTTGTAAATCCATTTTCCCGTAATCTTTTTTTTTTTTTTTTCAAGGAATTTGTTAGTTGAGGAAAAAGTTGATTTTGTAAAGTTTCAGAGAGAGAGAGAGAGACAGAGAGAGAGAGAGAGAGAGAGAGGGCAGTGTAAGAAGAATGCCAAACTGGACCCTGGAAGTACAGAGCTTATAAGTATTCAGTTACTTTCCTCGAGAAAGTTGTGAAATTTTTTTCGCGCGCACACCCGGACAAATTCGTGTATGCTTCTCCATCTATAACCTTTTTGGAAAGCACAAAAAATTACTTGTAAATTGTTTCCCTAATTTCAAGAGGCTGGACCCTCTTCGTTCAGTAGTTCAAAAATATGTGTACTGTACTGGGTTAATCGAGAGAAAATATCGGAAGCAGCTGTGAAATTTCGGCTCGTCATTTCGTTTTATAACACAAGCATTTCAAAAGTACAGTATTGAGTGAAGCTGAAGTAGTTGCTGGAATTAAAACTAGAGATCTCTGCTGAGCAATCACAGAAATCAGCCTCCAAAATTATCACGGTTATTAGTGTTAAGACATTCGTTAAGCAGATACCAAATCTAATAAAATCAACTTTTCATGGTCATTTTTAGTATCAATTTTTTTTTTTACCGCTATTTAATTTTTTTTTGATAATTCAATTTCTAAAGAAAATATACCAGCTTTCTACTTTCAAAACTAAAAAAAAGAAAAAAAACGAAAACAACAAACGAACTCCCGACTATATGGAGTGTTTACTTATATCATTTTTTTTACACTTGGTTCTTTGTTTATTTGATATTTGCCAAGTTAGTATTTTCAACTGACGACTGGGTGACCTCACTCACAACAACCGCGATAATTTGTAAGTCTAAACTACGTGATAGTCGACACCAGATCGTTGGATGATTCAATATTGTTGGAGCTTATTTCTTGTGTTGGTGTGGATTTTTCTCATTTTTCAACTATTCCTATTGTCCTTTTTAGAAAGATATAAAAAAAAACCCGCAGTGGGGAGGGATTCAGTCATGTAAAAGGTTTTCCCGCCTTTATATTGCCCCCCCCCCCGCTTCCCATGTGACCTGACACTTGTGTATTTTTTTTTCTTTCTCTCCGGTAGTTGACTTGAAAAATCGTCAACCCCTCATTCTTCTACATGTGCTTGTCTCTAAGGCAGGCCGTCCGTGCGCGCAATTTGAGATTTCGATGACTGTTTCTCTCTACCCCAGTGAAACAAGTACCCTTCCAGGGTTGCCATTTTGGCAATTTTATGGCCTAATATGTCAGTTTGAAAAAAGTCTAATTGTTAAGGCTATGCGGGGAGGGGGAGGGGTTCTATCCACAATGTTATTGTAATATTAACTGGACCCTTACTTTCTGTCATTTGTACTGAACGGAATGTTGACTTTGTTGCAATAGTATTTCTTAATAAATTCTTTTTTCGATGTGCACCGCAGTTTGCAATCTTTTATGGATAATTTTAGCATTTAGCAAATTTTGGGCCATTTTAAAGTGTTTTTTAGCCAGAAAGTCTCCAACTATCTGGCAACTCTAGCAAAATCTTGGATTTCGTTGACTGCCTACTTCACCAGGGAAACAAGTTCCCCTTTAACACAACTACTACTACTACTACCACTACCACCACAATCAGACCCTGCTGAGGTATGCTAGTGTACAGCTGCTCGGTTAGTGAGGCTCGTAAACGCTTTCAGCCTCGAAGATTTTTTTTTCAAATGATGAAAGAAAGAAAAAAGGTACAATATAAGAGAGATAGTTCCGATTGGAATTCAGCTGACGTCACATAGACATGCGATCTGCCGAAAATTTATGAAACGAGGCAGAACAATATTTAATTTATTCCGTAACAACATGTACTTATTTTACTCGTGTTTTTCTTTCATGAGAATCATACCATAATTCCTCTTTATCTATGCACCGTTTTTTTTTTATATCGAGTGTCCGTGGGTGTGAAACTTTCGCACTCAGTATTCAAATCGGGACAACCTTCGATATATTCTTCCTAAAAGGCCTATGGTGAACTAATTGAACTCTTTGGGTTTTTGTTATTAACAGGTCAAGCTTAAACCGGCAGTTCCCACCCAGAACAGTCGTAGGATTTTAGGAATTCAGTGATGTAGAAGTTGTGCTTATGGTACATATTAAAAGACTTGAAAAAGAAAGAAAAAATGAACTATTTTGAAACCTCACTATTTCCTTGTCACATCACTATTTGTGTATTTTACTTCGCAAGTAAGCCGGAAGAAGAAACCCGACTAGTTGTACGGCCTTGGTTATACTGAAAGAGCGAGGTCCCAGCTCTTAAAAATAGGGGAAAAAAGAGAATTATTTTAAATACGTAGGCGGGGGGGGGGGGTTACTTACAGGGTAACTATATTGCTAAACTGGGCCCTTCTGGATGGAAAAATTGCTCTTTTCAGTACTGAGTAAGTCGCGAAAATGTCGGGTTACCGGACGGTATCTGGTAACCAGCGACTAGCTCTAAGAATTTTACACTTGGTCAAGTACTTGTAAAATCTGCGTTACCCAAATTTTGCCAATAAACCTTTACATTTTCCAGAAAGGGCTTTTTTTGTTTCCTCCGAGATATTCGTCAGTTATTTGAAAAATGGATTTTTTGGGGGCTCTATTTACGATGTAGTTGTATTGCTTAACTGATCTCATACTTTCTGCCATTCGTGCGACTATGTGGGAGTATCTAAGTGTTTTTTTAAGTAAAAAAATAATTAATTTTTTTTCTGGTGTCTACTGCTGTATTGCAATGTTTAATAAACAATTTTAGCATTTGGCTATTTTTAGGCTTTTGCGTGTTTCTAGCCAGAAACATCTCCAACTATCTGGCAATTCTGTCCATTTTTCAATACGTGTCGTGTAGAAATCCAGCCTTGTACTAGTTTTTCATATTATGGTTTGTTTTTGTGCATTGTAAGTGTTCTTCTGAGGAAATGAAAGATAAAATAATAATTGTTTCGCGGTGGGGATATAAACAATAATTACGAATGTTAATTCAATTGGTGACAGTGATAACTAACGTGCGAGAGACGAACACGGTAGCTATCGACAATTGTCATTTCTAATCCGAAATCCCCTCAATTATGGGACAAGGGTAGCATGCTTGATCACATGATCACCTTATCGTAAAACCGTACTGAAGACAGGCAGTGAAAACGAATTTTCTTAATATTTTCCTACTCTTGATAAATGAATTATCATCGTTGAAATGGGTTAGTCAAACCTCCTGGTTTGGACAAATTGTTCAACAAATAATCTTCATTTTACTTTTTTCAATGAAATAGTGAGAGAAAGCACTCAGAGAGGTTATACCTTGTCAACGTCATTGTCACTAAAACTGAATGAAAATCACTTCGTACAGAGCTGAGATGCAGGGTGGGGGATAACTGTAACATACAATTTACCACATTTCGAACTACAGTCTTAATATATGAAATATCTCTCTCAATCCCTGATCAACAGAATGTTATTAAAATTAATTCAGAACCTTTGGAGATATTGTGCAGAATAGACAACATGAGTGAGTAAATTCATATACTCCCTCCAACTTCGTGATGCTGATGCTGTGAAAAAAGACATAGTGATATACAAAACTAATACAATTACAAGTAACCAGCTCAGAGGTATAGCTGGGGAGGGGGCTGGCTCCTTGAAGGGGCCCTCCTCCAACATTTTGTGAGATTTGTCAGTAGATATGCAGAAGTTGAATTACAAAATGCTTTTGGAGGGCCATCTCCATAAGGGGCCCGGGGTCAGATTCAAATAGCCCCCCTCTGGCAACCAGCACTCTCCAAATCTTCCCTCACAATCTCAACTATTCTGGTGTCACTATGTTAATTGAAGTCAGCTCCGTGAGGAAAATAGGCGATTTTCAGCCAAATCGTTTTAATCACTTGCATATGTGCGTGAAGGAGGAAGAGTTTTCCCTCCAACCACCAAAAAAAAAAATTATTAAAAACCGAACACTTGCCCAATGGTAGAACGAGGGGCTGGAGATGATTATTTCCGAGGTTCTTTTTAGTTGCATGGTCACCAGGGCCAGGCCTAGGGCCCCTAGAGCCCTGGGCAAGCTGAACCTCGGTGCCTTTTAAGGTATAATATTATTTGATTATTTATTCATGTTTTACAGCGAGACACATAAATACTGGGGTCCGCTGTTATAACGCATGTGTTGGGGTCTAAGAAAACTAACTGCGTTATAACGGAGCCGCGATAACTGCAGGTAGGGTAGGTGTAGACGGTATTCGAGGGCGGGTGATAAGTGAAAGACGGCGAACATAGACTATCCTATAACAACTACTTGAAATTCGGACAAACAAAAGACCATTTCATGTCTGCTTTTTAATAAATAATACCACCAAAACCACTACAACACATTACAAAGTATACTAAATTTAGGTATTTAAAAACAAAATATTTACATATTTACATCAATATCTTAATCCTTTAAAATCGTCAGCTGCTACACCTTCAACTCCTCTCTATCGTAGGGGGTAGGGGTCAGAAAAAGTATAATTTTTTTTCATTGACTTCTGAAATATTTTGTCAAACGTATTTTTTTAGTGAGGGTGGGATGGGAGCAGTGTCACCTCTGTCCTCAAATAGGTTTACACGGTGTAGCTGTTACACCGTAAGTCCATTTGATGTGATATACTTTGGGCTGAGCCGAGCGCTTATTTGGTACACTGCCGTGAATAGCGCTCAGTTCAAAATATAGGTTTAGGGCAAGGCTTTCCTTAACAGAGGCATGGAAACCATGCCACTGGGGTATTTGACTGGAGGCGGGCGTAATTTCTTTAAATGGTTCATAAAGCTGGTACAAACAGAGAAAAAAAAGTTACCTGCAAGGATATTTTGATATCCTTATGTGTTCCACTAATGAAAAACAAGGACCCCAAGCCTTGTAACCTGCGTTTTGGTATTAAGAGAAAAGAAAAAAAGGGTCTTCATCGATTGATGACATCAAGCAGAAGATTTTCAATTATTCAAATATAATCATAGAGGCTGTTATCAGTACTTGAATTTTCCTTTTGACTACTGTTCTAATTAGAAAACAAAAAACAAAAATCTCAAAAAACACGATGTTCCAGCTGTCTTGTCTTATTTCCTTCAGTTGTCTGCCTTATTTGGTAACCTTTGCAGAATTTCGAAACGAACTCTTGACTCTCAGAAAAGTATCAATCTCTTTACTCGTATTTTTTGAAACAATTTGTTAATGGATTTCAATTATTAGATCGGGTACTATTAACCACTATAATCAAATATTAGTCGATAAATTAATCATTATCATTAGTAACCTTTTTTTTTTAGATATAATCCGTCAAGTGGGGGTCGTTTTTTCTAACTACCGACATTACTTATAGTCAGGATTTTTTTACATGAGGGAATATCATTGTGTAAATTTTTGTTGGACTCTTCTCCTCATCTTGGTTTCCAAGTCCACAAAAAAATTTGTTTATCAACATTACTGTTGAGAAAAGCTTTGGCGTGGGGCAATTTTGTTTTTATTCGCAGTTTTCCAGGTAAAAATGTTGGGATCTACCAACCACTTACATCGCGAACTGCGTTATATCGGAGGACACCTGTATTGAGGAATATGTATAGTTACCGTAGTATACTGAGTAAAATAGCAATAATTCAAATTATAATGCCTCGATTAAGCGAGTTTGTCGTTGGTCATGAGAATTTCCTTTGCCAATTGTTTCTCTCAGTTTCACCACAACATAGTATTTAACTGTTAGATATTCCTGAAAAAAAAATCCGGCTTCATATCAGGAAATTTCCTTATTCTGACTGTTTTTATTTCGTTTAATTTGTTTAGTTTTCCACTTTTACTTCTGCCGACGAAGTTAGAGAGGTAATGTATTCGGTCGCTCTTCCACCTGTCTGTCCACACGATATCTCCGAAAGTTCTCGATAAATTCTAATGAAATTTACTCCCACAACTTCATTATCATATATTCACACCACAGAATGTAGCCAAAAGTTCATCTGTTCACTCGATATCTCCAAACGTTCTCAATGAATGTCGATAAAATTTTGTGCAAGGGTGGACAATAGGCTGAAGAAGAAGCGTTTGCAATTGGGAGCTGATCCATGTATAACTGCCTCCACTCCATCGTAATTATATGTCCACACGATGTAATGTAGCCAAAAGTTTATGTTAGTCCTCGCGGAAGATGGAGTATGAAACGTGAAAATAAAGCAATATTAATACTAGCTCTGTAGGTGAGGTCCAGTGGCGTAGCTAAGGGTTCTCAGCGCCCAGGGATAGATAACGCCCGGGGCAGAAGCGCTATATCTTTAGGGAGGGCATTTTAATTCACAGGCATTATAGGCCAGAGGAAATTTTGCGCCCAGGAGTGAATGTCCACTCTTGCCTCCTCACTACTCCACTGAAGGGACCGCATATCTTTTTAGGGACTGCACTTCCTAACTTTAACCAAGCTTAGCTTAGTCTGATACGAGGCCGACATTATGAATTATCTGGTAAAAATCGAACTCACTTAGAGATTGCTAGAGACTATATTCTGTTGTTTACAAATGTATACCCAAGCTATCATCTCTGTTTTATGCTACTAGAATTGTAGCGGACGTGAAAAAATTAAATCAGTCAACAAAAGTTCTTCAAACTGGTTATCATTTAATTGAAGACAAATAAGCAACAAACACACGCACACAATAAGTAAGCCTGTTGTTTACAAAAACATTTTGATAGATTGAGAGATATAGTTTGTTTTGTTTTTTTTTGTTTTTTTTTTAATTCTCTATACGATCTCCTAAAGTTCTCGTTGCATTTCAATAAAATTTAGTGGAAGGCTGAACAGTAGACTATGAAAGAGGTGATAAAATTTTTGGTCGGATCCATACGCGTACTTCCCCAACAAATGCATTGATGGAGGAATGCGCTACCCGAGTGCTCTCTTATTTGTGTTGTTTTCGGTTGGGTCAATAGCCGACTGAACTGCCCTTTCATCCATAGAAAACCGAACATGCTTTTGTGTGTGTGCTTGTGTGTGTGTGTGTGTGTGTGTCTGTGTGTGTGTGTGTGTGTGTGTGCGTGCGTGCGTGCGTGTGTGCGTGTCTCTATTTGTCACGTTTTCATGTGCGCAGTGACGGAAATGGGTTTTGAGCACTTGGTATTCTGTGGAGACAATGAACAATAACACATTAAAAAAAAACTTGAAATTGAGAAATGTTGTTCGTGTGCGCCTATCATATATGAATCGTGTGTACTAGTATTGGAGAGAGAGAGAGAGAGAGAGAGACGGTGAGAGA